>QJPP01005021.1:0-120364 GCA_003996215.1 Jaltomata sinuosa
CCTTAAGCAGGGCAATATGAATGTTCGACAGTACAGCCTCAGGTTTAATTCATTAGCCAGGTACACCCCCGATATTGTGAGTACGATGCGAGCTAGAGTTCATCGATATGTGCGTGGCCTTAAGGATGAATTGATTAAGGGATTAACAATAGCAGCCACACAAGAGGATATGAATATTTCTAAGATACAGGCTATTGCTCAGACTGCAGCGGATCTTGAAGTACAAATTGGAGATAACCAAAGCCGAGAAAGGGATCAGAATAAGAGGGCTAGATCTATTGGGTCCTATGTAGAGCCACGAGGTAATGTTAGGCCACATTTTAATAGGCGATCACCCCACCCTACTAGTGGTGCCCCATATCAGTTGCAAAGGCAGAGGTATGATCATTTTTCTCAGACTGGACCAGGCCACAGTTCTGGTGCATCCAGTTCCTATCGCCAGGGGAACTCCGGTCAGATGAGGCCACCTTTGCCACCTTGTGTTCAGTGCGGTAGGAAGCATCCTGGGATATGTCGCCTGGGTTCAGATACTTGTTATTCGTGTGGGCATCCTGGTCACTTTATGCGAGACTGTCCGAGTAGAGGTAGGAGTGAGATATCCCAGCCTACAGGGTCGATGGCAGCTTCTTCATCTACTATTCGTCCCCCTAGTACAGGACAACAGGCTACACCAGGTCGTGGTAGAGGTAGAGGAGGAGGAGGAGCATCCAGTTCAGGCAGTGGTTAGAATCGCACTTATGCTCTAGCCGGTCGCCAGGACTTGGAATCGTCACCTGATGTTGTTACAGGTACATTGACTATTTTTACTCATGCTGTTTATGCACTTATAGATCCTGGCTCTACTCTTTCATATGTTACCCCGCTCGTTGCTGGTAAGTTGGGGGTAGGCCCTGATTTATTGCCTAAACCATTTGTTGTATCTACGCCAGTTGGTGAATCTATTATAGCTAGACGAGTTTATCGAGATTGTGCAGTGTGGATTTATGACCATCTCACTTCAGCTGATCTAATCGAATTAGATATGATTGACTTCGATGTCATTATGGGCATGGACTGGTTAGCTGCATGTTATGCTAATATCGATTGTAGAACTAAGGTTGTCAAATTCCATTTTCTGAAAGAGACAATCCTGGAGTGGAAAGGTAATGCTTCCACGCCAAGGGGTAGGTTTATTTCCTACCTTAAAGCCCAGAAAATGATTTCTAAAGGCTATATTTATCATTTAGTCCGAGTCAAAGCACAGAGGATGGACCAGTGACTCTTCAATTGGTTCCCGTGGTGAGTCAATTTCTAGATGTATTCCCGGATGAGCTTCCAGGAATCCCTCCAGAAAGGGAAATTGAGTTTGCCATTGACCTACTCCCAGATACTCAGCCAATATCAATTCCCCCTTACAGGATGGCTCCTGCAGAATTAAGAGAGTTAAAGGAACAATTAAAGGATCTACTCGAAAAGGTTTCATTAGGCCTAGTACATCGCCATGGGGCGCACCAGTTTTGTTTGTTCGTAAGAAGGATGGGTCCTTGAGAATGTGTATCGATTACCGACAATTGAACAAAGTTACAATCAAGAATAAGTATCCGCTTCCAAGGATTGATGACCTTTTTGATCAGTTGCAAGGCGCCAAATGTTTTTCAAAGATTGACTTGCGGTCGGGGTATCACCAGTTACGTGTTAAAGGGGTAGATGTTCCAAAAATAGCCTTTAGGACAAGGTATGGCCACTTTGAATTTCTAGTAATGTCTTTTGGGCTTACTAATGCCCCAACAGCTTTTATGGACCTAATGAATCGAGTCTTCAAGCCATTCCTAGATGTATTCGTGATCGTATTTATTGACGATATCCTGATTTACTCGCGGTCCAAAGCCGAACATGCTGATCATTTACGTGCAGTATTGCAAACACTTCAGAATCATAAATTATATGCGAAGTTCTCCCAATGTGAGTTTTGGTTGACTTCAGTGGCTTTTCTTGGCCATATAATTACAGACGAAGGTATTAGAGTTGACGGCCAAAAGATTGAAGCAGTAAAGAATTGGCCGAGGCCCTTGAATGCTACAGAGATCCGTAGTTTTTGGGCTTAGCAGGTTATTACCGAAGGTTTGTAGAAGGGTTTTCTTCTATATCTGCACCATTGACAAAGTTGACTCATAAAGCTGCCAAGTTGCAGTGGTCTGATGCATGTGAGCAGAGTTTTCAGGAGTTGAAGGACAGGCTTACTTCAGCACCTGTCTTAACTCTGCCAGAGGGCACAGAAGGTTATGTTGTTTATTGTGATGCTTCAAGGATTGGGTTGGGTTGCGTTTTAATGCAACATGGTAAAGTTATTGCCTATGCCTCGAGACAACTAAGAAAGCACGAACAAAATTACCCTACTCATGATCTTGAATTGGCAGCAGTTATATTTGCCTTGAAAATTTGGCGCCATTACTTGTTTGGAGTCCATGTAGACGTGTTTTCGGACCACAAAAGTCTACAGTATTTATTCCAACAGAAGGATTTAAACCTAAGGCAAAGAAGGTGGCTAGAGTTACTAAAGGATTATGACGTAGATATTTTGTACCATCCAGGGAAGGCCAATGTAGTGGCCGATGCACTTAGCCGCAAATCCATGGGAAGCTTGATCCACGTGGAAAATAGAAAGATTGAGATGACAAGAGAACTACATCAGTTAGCTAATTTGCAGGTTCGACTACTAGACCAAGGTAATGAGGGAGTTGTTATTCAAAGCACAGCGGAATCCTCACTTGTGACAGAGGTAAAGGAAAGACAATATGATGATCCAGAATTAGTAAGATTAAGGGAGGAAATTCCACAACAGAAGCAACCACTAATAGAGCTTAAGGAGGATGGGGTTCTGAGATATCAAGGTCGTCTATGTGTACCTAACGTCGGGGAGCTCCGGGAGAAAATTTTGGCAGAAGTTCACTATTCCCGCTATTCAATCCATCCAGGAGCGACGAAAATGTATCATGATCTTCGACAGATTTATTGGTGGAATAATATGAAGAGAAATATTGCAGAGTTTGTAGCCCAATGCCCGAATTGTCAACAGGTAAAAATTGAACACCAGGGACCCGGAGGTCTAACTCAAAGTATAGTGATACCTACCTGGAAATGGGAGGTGATCAACATGGACTTTATTACAGGCTTACCCCGTACTTATCGGAAGTATGATTCCATATGGGTGATTGTAGATAGACTTACAAAATCAGCTCACTTCTTGCCAGTCAGGACAACTTATAATGCTGAAGATTATGCCAAGTAGTATATTAGTGAAATAGTTCGACTTCATGGTGTCCCAATTTCCATCATTTCAGATAGGGGTGCTCAGTTTACAGCAAATTTCTGGAGGTCTTTCCAGAGAGGCTTAGGTACTCAAATAAGTCTCAGTATAGCTTTTCATCCACAGACAGATGGACAAGCTGAACGCACTATTTAAACACTCGAAGATATGCTACGAGCTTGTGTACTAGATTTTAAAGGGAGTTGGGATGACCATTTGCCACTAATTGAGTTTGCTTATAATAATAGCTTCCATGCAAGCATTCAAATGGCTCCTTATGTGGCTTTATACGGGCGAAAGTGTAGATCACTAATTGGATGGTTTGAAATTGGAGAAGCAGGATTATTAGGGCCAGACCTAGTTAATCAGGCAATGGAGAAGGTGAAGCTAATTCGAGAAAGATTACTAACAGCCCAGAGTAGGCAGAAATCATATGCAGATGTGCGACATCGGGATTTGGAATTTAATATTAGTGATTGGGTTTTCCTAAAGGTTTCGCCTATGAAAGGCGTTATGCGATTTGGTAAAAAGGGAAAGCTTAGTCCAAGATATATTGGACCATACAGGATCATTCAGAGGGTAGGAAAAGTGGCATATGAGCTAGATTTACCCACAGAATTGAAGACAGTCCATCCTGTATTTCATGTATCGATGCTACGAAGGTGCATTGGAGATCCTTCACGTATTATGCCTATTAAAGATGTTCAACTTTCTGAAGACTTATCCTATAAGGAAGTACCAATTTCTATCCCAGATCGTCAAGTTAGGAAGCTCAGAACCAAAGAAGTAGCCTCAGTAAAGGTGTTGTGGAGAAATAATAATATTGAAGAAATGACGTGGGAAGCCGAGGAAGAAATAAGGAAAAAACATCCCCAGTTATTTATGACTTGAAGATAGTACATAGGTAAGTCATATTCTTATATTCTTGATACTCTTCCTACTATGCAAATATGATCAGGTTTGAACATGTGAAAATGATTACATTTAATTGTATATATAGTTGTATAGCCCTGTGAGGCATTGTGCTGGACTTTTGCTGAGTTTCAGGTTTTTGGATAGTCCTAATTATAAAGGAAACTCTGCCGAAATTTCAAAGAAATCCTAAGGGACTAGAGCTCTATACGCATTACCCTCATTCGAGGACGAATGATTCTAAGGGGGGAAGGATGTAACACCCCGTACCTTTCAAAACCTATGTGACTAAGTAAATATCGACGAAGGTATTTGAGCTCGGGATTGTGAAGGGGTACTTTGGCCTAGAATTTGAAATGGTCAAATGTATATAAGTGTTAAGTTAAATTATAAGGAGGAGGGTTTTGAAAATGAGATAAAACAAGTGAGGTACTTGCTCGACTTATCTAAGCTCTTAGGTGACAAGTAGGTGCATCACCTACTTACGCTAACGAACTAAGTTCCGAGGGCCGATTACGGGCAGCAACACCATGGATTATTAGACCTAATGGTAGCCCAAATGAAGCTTAAAGTTGGCCCATCAAAGCACAACCAAATCTGGCCCAAACAACTACAAAAAGTAGCCACCAATATTGACCATATTTTGACCCAAGAGAAGCCCAAAATCAGCCCCAAAACTTAACCCTTTTGAGGCCCAAGCAAAGGGCAATTTTGGCCCAAGTTTATTGACCCATTTTGGCCCAAATATACTCAAAAAAAGTCGGCCAAAAAGGTCCCTTTATATAGGCCATTTGCTGATCAATGTTGATCACAAAAAGCTGGAAAAATCTCTCTTATCTCATTTCCTTTTGGCAGCCCTTCTCTCCCTTTAGGGTTCTAAGAAGACCAAGATTAATTGAAGCTTAAGGTGAGTTAAACAACTTGTTATCTTGGCATTAATCTACTACATATAGCTAGGATATCCTATGGTAAGAAAGACATGAACTATGGCAGCCCCTTTCTTATGATTTAACACATGGAAATTGTGTAACAATTAAGCGATTTCTTCTTCTCTTGTTGGTGTATGTGTAGGGGGTACTTAAGCTTTTAAAGCATCAATAAAAAGAGGATAAAAACACACCTTCAAGTGTGGTAAGTACTCTTCCAATAATAATATTTTTGGATTGAAGTTCGGATGAACAATTGTTGTTGAATTGTTGTTAAGAACTCACGGGACGGCGATCGGAAGCCGTGGGTTCAATGTGTTGCTATTGTATTTCGGCATGGTGGGTTGTGTAGGGGATGTTTGATGTGTTTTGTATTATTGGAGGCAGTAGGTGGGTGTGTGTGTGATGTGTATTGGATAAGGGGAGAAAGGTGTGACGATACACCTTTAATTAATGCAAAATACGTAAATCTGCCCGGGAAATGTTTAGCTACTGTTTTGGGAATGTTGCAGCAGGTTTAAGAGCTAATATTAGCTTCATTATACCCTTGTGTTGTAGATTAACTTAATAAGGGAAAGTCCAAGTTGTGGTAAGCGCACTCTTCGGAAGGAACGAGGTATGTTAAGGCTTCTTTATTCCTTATCGGCATGAATCTAGAAATAGAACTCTAAATCTCCGAAAGAAGGAATTTGAGTATTTTGTTGTAAGAGAGCTGATTTGGTAACTCAACCAGTCTTAAGGAACTAATTTATACATTATGGTGATTCAAGTCGCCTTCTTATAAAAATCTGATTCTTTTTGCACGAAACGTAAGTTATCTTTTTGTCGAGTTTCTTCTTTGTATTGTGATCTCTAATCAAGCTTTAGAAAGTATACAACAAAAGTTAGAAAGTCAAATCCCCATTTATATGTGTTTGGTATGTTGAGTCCAACACCTAGTAAGCCAAAGCTAAAGAAGTTATCTAAATGAACCTTCATAAATAACAAGAATAGCTTTGAAGGTCAATCTAGTAATACACTTATTATGCGTGGTTTGCGTGTTAGTGTGCACCGAGGTGCTACTGCCATATAGAGGCTATTATATACATAGTGTGCACCGAGGTGCTACTGCCATATTGAGTCCATTATACACATAGTGTGCACCGAGGTGCTACTGCCATATTGAGGCCATTATATACATAGTGTGCACCGAGGCGCTACTGCCATACTGAGGCTATTAAATATAGGGTGCGCCGAGGCGCTATTGTGGTTCAGTATGGGTTATAAAGAGTGAGTTGCAGCGTGAGTTAATGCATGTGTTGTGTTCTAAAAAGAATTAAGGAGAAAGAGCTTAACGAGTCTTACCAATTACAGTTTACAAGTTTCATATTTTATCTTGTTCAGAATTACTACTTGCGACTTGCTTTTATGCTTCTACCTTACATGCCAGTACATTATTGTCGTACTGACGCCCCATTGCCTGGGGGCGCTGCATTCATGCCTGCAGGTCCAGACAGAAACCCAGATAGACCTCTTCAGTAGGAGTTGCGGAGTTCAGCCATTTTGGTAAGCTCCATTCTTCCTCGAGATGACGAGTCAGAGGTCTAGCTTATATTTTGACCAGGTTATGTATATGTACAGCTTATGGGTAGTCCAGGGCCCTGTCCTGGATATGAGATATTTTACTTACTCCTAGAGGCTTGTAGACGTGTATATGTACATCAGTGTTGGGTATGGCCTTGTCGGCCTTGTTATTAGTTATCTACTATGATAATAGCCTTGTCGGCCTTGAGTTGCTTAACTACTATTGAGCGTTCAGTGTTTCAAATTGTAATTCTTAAAGACCTTGTCGGTCTCAGACCCCCAGCAGGTTCAACAGAGATACACTCTATTTTGGCACCCTCGGCCTTTTGGGGCTCCGGGTGTCGGTCATGCCTCCCATGGTTTGGGGCATGACAAACTTGGTATCAGAGCACGTCGAATCCCAAGGAGTCTACAAGCCGTGTCTAGTAGAGTCTTGCTTATGGGTGTGTTGTGCACCATACCTATAATCATGAGGCTACGAGACATTTAGGAATTGTTATCCTTCTTTCATTTGCTAGATCGTGCAATAGAGCGAGGTCATAAGATGTTTGAAGTCTAATTCATGTTTTTCTATTTCTTGTTTACAGAAATGCCTGTGACCAGACAAATGAGCAGCCGACGGGTTGGCACGAATACGGGGGAAGGTACTAGTCGTTCCCCGCCGATCCGATTGGATAGATTTGAGGCTCAAAGTGAATCACCGACACCAGAGATCCCAGTTTATCAAGTTCATGATGAGACTAGAGGGGATCCAGTACCCCTGACCCCACCTGCTCCAGTGGCATCTGAGATAGCTAGAGATGAACCAGCACATGTAGCTCCTCCACCTGAAGCAGAGGACCAGGACATCAGGAGTGCTGTTCGATTATTGACCCAGATGGTAGCCACACAACAACAATAAATTGGGGCATCAACGAGTGCTAGGTCAGGTGGCTCAGAAAGTTCTAGGGCTCGAGAGTTTATCAGCCTAAGTCCTCCTATATTTACAGGCTCTGACTCACGTGAGGATCCTCAGGAGTTTATTGATCAGACTTATCGAGTACTTCGAGTCATGCATGCAACAGTAGTGGAGGCAGTGGAGTTTGCATCTTTCAGGTTACGAGATGTGGCCATTTTATGGTTCGAGGCTTGGGATCGGTCTAGGGGATCAAATGCACCCCCAGCTGAATGGGAGGAATTTTCAGAGGCCTTCCTAGCTCACTATCTTCCACAGGAGGTTCGAGAGGCCAGACTTGATCAATTTCTAGCCCTTAGGCAGGGCAATATGAATGTTCGACAGTACAGCCTCAGGTTTAATTCATTAGCCAGGTACGCCCCCGATATTGTGAGTACGATGCGAGCTAGAGTTCATCGATATGTGTGTGGCCTTAAGGATGAATTGATTAAGGGATTAACAATAGCAGCCATACAAGAGGATATGAATATTTCTAAGATACAGGCTATTTCTCAGACTGCAGAGGATCTTGAAGTACAAATTGGAGATAACCAAAGCCGAGAAAGGAATCAGAATAAGAGGGCTAGATCTATTGGGTCCTATGTAGAGCCACGAGGTAATGTTAGGCCACATTTTAATAGGCGATCACCCCACCCTACTAGTGGTGCCCCATATCAGTTGCAAAGGCAGAGGTATGATCATTTTTCTCAGACTGGACCAGGCCACAGTTCTGGTGCATCCAGTTCCTATCGCCAGGGGAATTCGAGTCAGATGAGGCCACCTTTGCCACCTTGTGTTCAGTGCGGTAGGAAGCATCCTGGGATATGTCGCCTGGGTTCAGATACTTGTTATTCGTGTGGGCATCCTGGTCACTTTATGCGAGACTGTCCGAGTAGAGGTAGGAGTGAGATATCCCAGCCTACAGGGTCGATGGCAGCTTCTTCATCTACTATTCGTCCCCCTAGGACAGGACAACAGGCTACACCAGGTCGTGGTAGAGGTAGAGGAGGAGGAGGAGCATCCAGTTCAGGCAGTGGTCAGAATCACACTTATGCTCTAGCCGATCGCCAGGACTTGGAATCGTCACCTGATGTTGTTACAGGTACATTGACTATTTTTACTCATGCTGTTTATGTACTTATAGATCCTGGCTCTACTCTTTCATATGTTACCCCGCTTGTTGCTGGTAAGTTGGGGGTAGGCCCTGATTTATTGCCTAATCATGTGGGAGTTTCTATTAACCGACATAAACCATGCTAAGCTATATGGAGTCCAGTGTCATGCACCCACACTGAAAAAGATTGTCCTAACCGGCTAAGATTAGAACTATGTTCACAAGGATCCTTTCATAAGCCACAGAGTAATTTGAAATAGGAGTTCATATGTAAAAACCCATGCAATTTAATACTAATTTCATAATAAAATCATGAGAAGGCAATTTATAGCAAAATCCATAAGAATTGGGTAAGAACCCTAATTTGAAAGTCCGTGAAATCAAAATAGAAATTAGGGGTTAAGGCACAAGGGTGAAAGGAACCCATTGTTGAATACCCACATACCTTGATTGAAGCTAACCCACTTAAAATTGAAAAGAAAAGGAGACTTGAACTTGGAGCTTGAGTCTTGGAGCTTGAAGAGGTTCTTTTCCCTTTTTGGAAGATGAATGAGGTAATGAGAAGAGACTTAGGTTAATAGGTATAGAAACCCTACTAAAAGTGGCCAAAACGATCTCACTTAGGAGTTAAAAGGGTAGGTAATTATAAAAATACCCCTGAGATTTAATTAAGAAAAGATGATAAAAAGGGTTGGCTTCAGGAATCACGGGTCAGTTCCATGGGTCATAATTTGAACCATGACTCGTGGTTCCTGGCCAAATGACCAACCTACAGAAGACATTCTACGGGTTAACAGGACAGACCCGTAGAAAGGATTACGATTTGTAGAACCAATTCATCATTTCTAAGGGTTTTGGCAGGCCTCTGATCAGGTTCCACGAGTCAACAAGATGAAACCATAATTCAAACTATGATCCGTAGTCTTGACTCGTGGTTCCTGGGAATCAGTCAGTGGTCAGGTCTAGTTCCACGAGTTGAAAGGATAGGCCATAGATTGATCTACGGTCCGTAGAACCAACTCATGGTTCTCAGACCAGAGACTGATTCTGGCAGACTTAAATCACGGATCCACTCCATGACTCATGGTTCAAACCATGGTCCGTGGTTTGGACCCGTCATTTCTGGAAAATTTAGAATTTTTCAGATTTCTTAAGTTTAAAAGCTGGATCAGATTTTGGGGTGTTACAAATCACTACCCTTTACCATTCTTGGATCAGATGTTAGGCTGGCTGGCTGGGCAGGATTATTATTATTTCCTTAATGGATACTCCAGTTACAATCAGATCATGATTGCTCCTGAGGACTAAGAGAAAACCACATTCACTTGCCCCTATGGTACGTATGCTTTCCGAAGAATGCCTATTATCTTATGTAATATACCTGGAACATTCCAAAGATGCATAATGGCAATCTTCACTAATATGATAGGGAAATATGTTGAAATATTTATGGATGACTTCTCAGTGTTTGGGGATTCATTTGGCGAGTGCTTAGGACATTTAGATATAGTACTGGCCAGATATGTAGAGACCAACCTAGTATTAAATTGGGAGAAGTTCCACTTTATAGTTCGAGAGGGAATTATACTTGGGCACAAGATTTCACAAGCAAGGATTAAGGTTGATAAGGCAAAGGTATAAAGTATAGAGAAACTACCACCTTATTTATTAAGAAAGGGGTACGTAGCTTCCTGGTCCATACAGGGCTTTATCGATAATTTATCAAAGACTTCTCAAAGATTTCTTCTCCTATATGCAAGATGCCAGAAAAAGAAGCCAAATTTGAATTTAATGAAACCTGTCTCATAGCTTTTGACAAGCTAAAACTGAAACTGGTGACTACACCTATAATGATTGCACCCGACTAGACATTGCCATTTATTCTCATGTGTAATGCTAGCGATTCACTGTAAGCTCTGGGCTAACTCTTGATTCAGCTCTGGAAAACTACACTATTACAAAAAAAGAACTGCTAGCTGTAGTCTTTGCATTTGACAAATTTTGTTCTTATTAGTTAGGCACCAAAGTAATTATCTACACTGATCATATAACAGTGAAGTATTTGTTTGCAAGGAAAAATGCAAAATCCAGATTGATTAGATGGATTCTATTGCAACAAAAATTTGACATAGAGGTCCGAGATTGGAGAGGTATAGAGAACCAAGTAGCAGACCACCTATCCATACTAGAGGACAGGGAACATGTAGCAGATAAGATAATCATCACAGAAACTTTCCCAGATGAACAATTATTCATAATTAGTGACCCTGAATTACCATGGTATGCAGATGTGGTAAATTTTCTTGTTAGCAATATCTACCCACCTGGTGAAATTAACAAGCGTAAGAGAAGAATAAGATACGACAACAGATTTTATTTATGGGATGAGCCATATCTCTACAAAATAGTTCTAGGCCAACTTATAAGAAGATGCGTGCCATAAGAAGTGGTTCAAGTTATCATAGAAAGGTGCCATTCATCGCCTTAAGAGGTACATCATAGAAAGGTGCAAAAATTCTACGATTAGTTTTTTACTAGCCAACATTATTTAAAGATACTCATTCCTTTTAAGAACCTATGATAGCTATCAAAGGACTGAAAATATATCCCGCCGATAAGAGATGCCCCTAAACGGGATTATAGAGATTGAAATATTCGATTATTGAGGCATTGACTTTATAGGCCTATTCATCCCATCGAGAGGTAACATGTATATATATTAGTTGTTGTAGACTATGTGTTAAAATGGGTGGAAACCATAACGCTTCCCATAAATGATGCAAACGTCATGGTGAAATTATTGAAAAAGAACATATTCACACATTTTGGGACACCACAAACAATTATAAGTGATGAGGGAACCCACTTCTGTAATAGATTTTTGACAAGCTCTTAGCCAAATATAATGTGAAACATAAAGTGGCTACTGTGTACTATCCACAAACAAGTGGACAAGCTGAGATACCTAATAGAGAAATCAAGAAAATCTTGGATAAAACAATTAGTATAAATCAGAAGGATTGGGCCATGAAGCTGGAGGATGCTCTATGGGCTTATAGGACAACCTAAAAACACCTATAGGGACATCTCCTTATAGGTTGATTTTTGGTATGACTTGTTACCTACCTGTGAAACTAGAGCACATAGCTTATTGGGCAGTAAAAAGGCTAAATTGGGATATAAAAGTAGCTGGTGAGAAGAGACTTCTCAAACTACAAGAGTTAAATGAATTTTGTTTGGGAGCTTATGAGAATGCCAGGTTATACAAAGAACAAACGAAGAGATGTCATAATAGGCAAATTCAGTATAGCATATTCAAACCAGGACAATGGGTGCTTCTATATAATTCAAGGCTTAAACTATTTGGACGTAAATTGAGGTCAAAATAGACTGGACCATACGAAGTAGAAAGAGTTACACCATATGGAGCCCTAGAATTGAGAGAAAATGCATCTGGTCACCAATTTATCGTTACTGGGCACAAAGTTAAGCATTACCCAAGAGGAATGATCAAAAAAGAAGGAATCTTCATAACTCTCAATGACAGTTGAAAAGGTATCATCGAGCCGCGATGTTAAATTAGGCGCTGATTGGGAGGTAACTCAATGTTTATTGTTATCTTTAGTTTTATTTACTTTTAGTTTTCTTTTGGTATTGTTCTTTATGTTTTGTTTTTGAGTGTGCAGATTCAAAAAAGTTTGAGTACCTGAACTGGAAAGCTAAAGAGAATGACTGACGCATAAGTATGGGGTGGTTAACCCCTCTTGACAGAAATTTTCGAGAAAGAGTGTCATAGGCCACCAGATGAAAATGAAAACTCTGAGGAGGAGTTGGAGTAGCCACATCTTAAGGGAATTCCTTAAACCCTTGTTTTTAATTTATTTATTACGTGAGGACACTGCAAATCTTTAAGTGTGGGGTGTCATTCTTATGCTTATTTGCTATTCTTAATCCTTATCTTATGATGTGTTATTGCTATTCCTACATTGGTGGATTGATATTTGATATTGTGTTGTAGTTTGTTTATATTTAGTTTTTATTTTGGTTATGGGAGTGTGTCATAGTGTTTGTTTATAGGACTTTATGTTTTAGGAAAAAATGAGAAAAATTACAAAAAAAAATCTTAGTTTTTCTTTATTCTTTTTAAATGTCACATTTTTCTACTTTTTGATATTTCTTCCCGTATGTTCTCTTTCTGTAAGGGTGACCATTGAACCAAGAAAATTTTAAATTTTTAGTATTTTAATTTTAGTATTTAGGTTAGTTTTTGTTTTTTGGTTTTAGAAGGAAGGATGATCCCTTGTAGGCTAGATCTTCAAGTTAGGATATCACCTTTATGAACACAAACTTGATTTGTTTGAAAAATTATGCAAAAATAAGAAGATAACCTTGATTAAGAGATCTAATCTCATTTTCATGACTTGTATACATGTGCTTAATATAAATTCATAGTGGTTTATCTACTAGAAATTTATGTGATAGTATACTTGAGTTGAATGTGTGCCATGTGTTATGTGAGAAATTACTTGAGTTTTATATGTTCAATTGGTGTCTAGAACTTGCCTTGTGTGTATTTGTAATGACCCTTTCCATCGTTATGAGTGATCTAATTGTGCAAGAATCAGATTAGAAATTTTCCAAAATTAGAAGTTAACAATTTCAGACTAGGCTAGTCTTGGATGAAATTCAAGTAAGGTAAGGTCTAGGGTAATTCGAGAAGGGATTGGGTTAAACTAATAAATCTTAGCTTGATTTTATATTAGCTAAGGTGATAAGAAATTCGTAGAACTTTTTGAAAGTGAATTCAGGTAAGCAGAACTTCTGATATCAAACTTGACATAAAGGGATTAGTCCAGGATGTCATGGTTTGAGGGTGTGTTTCAAAAAAACAAAACTTGGAGATTTTCTGACTTTCTGCCTCGCCACACCCGCTATAGCAGGTGGCGAACCGCTATGAGAGAATCGCTATAGCAGAGAAATTCCTGCTATAGCAGAAGTCAGAGTTGGTCAACTCTGCTATAGCGGTATTGGGTCTCTATAGCAGCTTTAATCGTTGTTAATGCAGAAACTTCCCCAAAAATATTTATTATTTCACAAATATATTTTAGGGAAGGCTGAGGTGATTTGGGGCAAACTCTACTAATTTTTCACCAGATTTCTTTGTTAAGGTAAGTCTTTTATCTCCATAAACTAGTACTTCGACTCCTGTATCTTAGAATCATTAGTTACAGGTCTTGGGGAGGGTTTAGCTTGACCTAAGTTGTAAAATCTGGTATAAAAAGGATAATAAGGTGAAAAACCTTGGGGTTCAATTTAAAGTTGTTTATTCATGATTGCTTAACCATAATTTGCTAGTATGATCACAAAATTGGTAGTTTCTAGGTGAATTATTAATGGGAAAACCCTAATATAGGTGGAATGATTATGAATTTGGCTTGGGGGTTTGGGATTAGGCTATAATCTGTGATATTTGAGGTCATGAGTTGAAATTGTGTTTGCATTTCTGTCTTTAGACCATAATCAGGCCGAGGTTACAATAAAAAGGAAAGCTCAGGTTTGGTGGAGCATTCCAGGCTCAGATTGAGGTAGGTGATGGTTATTGTAACCTAATTTGTATTATGTGTGAATAATAACTATTTCATTAGTATTACTTACACAATACGTGTTCAGGAAAAAGGGAATAATTGTTAAATGATATCCTAAGTTTTAATCACATGCAATGAGTCTGTTTAGAAAGCTTGTTGGTTGTACAAGTATTGTATGCTATCATTGTGGTTGTGATATTTGTGATATCTATCATTATTGTGGGATGTATTGATCTATTGGACATCTTTACGGGATCGGTTGATGCTATTCATTGGTTGACTCGAGTACTATGCATGGTATAGTTTCTATTGTTCATTGGTTGTCTCGAGTACCATGCCTAGTACAATATTTATGATTCATTGGTTGGCTCATTTACCATACTGGCATAGTACATAAAAAAGAGCTTTTCCCTTGCAGGTCATGACTAGTGGGCAACCACAAGACCCTTAGCATGTGTGTTCAAGTTTACTTGTTATTCATATGTGTTGGTTTCTTGAGGGAACCATGCTTATATATTTGTTGATGTTCATATGTGTTGGTTCCTTGAGAGGACTGGGATTCATTGTTACTTGACATACATGTTTGTCCTTGAGTGTACATGTTGGTCTGTTTAAATGCTAAGGTGGTTTCTTATGTAAATTGGGATTTCATGTTAAGTGCCATAGATAATGTCCTAGGGATCCTTAGGTGGTCCTGGTTACTTGTAAGATGTGACATAATTATATGTGGTCTATTTTCTTGTGTAGTTGGACATGACTTATATGGTTGTTGAGTCAGGTTGTTGAATGGGAGTATTATTAGTAGTCACATTGACTTGACTTATTACATGGTTGTCTTATTGTTTTATGTTATTGTTACATATTCACATTTTATATTTTGGAGATGGCCGATGATCCTACCAGTACACTGTTGCTTCTTATGTACTGATATTGCATGTTCTCTTCTTTTGTTAAGTACAGGGCATATTTCAGCGGCTGCTACGAGACCTCAGCTGTGAGTTAGGCGATTTCCAAATTTAAGGGTGAGCTGCATCTTCTGGGCTACCATGAATTTTTAGTTATTCCTAGTCCATTGTTTGGACTTAGACTTTATCTTGTTTTAGAGTTGCATCCCTTTTTTTCAGACAACTAGTAGAGTTTTGGTACAAAGACTTTCAGATTCTAGGGGTTTAATTTCTACAAGCTGCCATTGTTTTCTTTTAAAGATATGAATCACTGGTTTACTTAATGAAGTGTTGGGTTTGTTTTTGGTTCTCCCACCAGGGGTTCAGTGTGGGTGCTACTCACAACGGTTTAGGTCATGACAAAGTTGGTATCAGAACCAGGTATTTTTGATCTCGTCATACCAAAATGGGTCTATTAGAGTCTTGCAGAACGATACGGAGATGTGTGTACTTTTCTTCGAGAGGCTATAGGACTTTAGGAAACTACTTTTTCTTTCTTCCTTCATGCTATAACTTGATTCCAATTGGTATCTGGTGATCCAAATTGGTATCTGACCTCGTTCATTCTTTTGTCCGTAGATGGTGAATACTAGGCAAAATGGAACGAGGGCAGTAACTCCAGCTGCAGGACCGGTGGTTTTATGAAGAGGTAGGGGTAAGGGAAGATGGAGAGCAACACCCACCGAGGTAGAGCTCAGGCAGTGGCTGATTGGAGGCCAGGGACACCTCTCCTACCCCAAGATCATATTGAGGAGGCTGAGGCAGTACATGAGGATGGCATGGAACCAGAGGCGGTAACATCAGTTGGAGGTACATGCCTTTATCCTATGTCTTTTGAGGTTATTCAACAGGTTTTGGCATTTCTAGCGGGCTGGCGGGTACTGGAGCCAACCCCACTACATTATCTGTTCAGGTTCTGGGTGCCTATCCTACTATCACCTTAGCTTCCAGGATGGATGTGGAATCTTCAGTTACAGATGTATTCTTCTATCTGGTGTTAGGCCCTGTCATGACCGAGACAAAACACGAGTTGCTGACTAAGTTTCTGAAACTAAACCCCCCTTCATTTCATGGTACAGAGGATAAGGATGCTTTTGAATTTATTCTTGATTACTATGAGATGCTGCATAAGTTGGGAATTGTGAAACAATATGGTGTTGAGTTTGTCATGACTTTCTAACTACAAGGGGATGCCAAGCAGTGGTGGAGAGACCATGTGGAGTGTCGTTCATCAGCTTTACCTTCGATGACTTGGGCTCAGTTTTATGTCCTATTTTTGGAGAAGTACATGCCCATACTCTTAGGGATCGCAAGAAGGATGAATATCCGGTTCTTGAACAGGGAAATATGTCTGTTGCATCCTATGAGGCTAAGTTCCATACTCTGCATTGCTATGCTACCCAGTTGTTGGGCACTAAGGAGGAGAGGATCCAATTATATATTAAGGGCCTAAATACTAATTTGCATGTTTTGTCTATTCATATGACTTCTGCAGGAAGGAGCTTTAATGAGGTGTCTGATTATGTGAAGAATCTTGAGGGAGTTAAGCAAGTTGGGCAGACTAAGGTATTAACCAAGAAGTCCAGGAATGTGGGTAATTACAGTGGTTCATATTCCAGAGGTCCCAGCCAGCAGGTTTATTTGGCTCGCCCTATTGAGTCAGCCTTGCCAGCTTCTACAGGTGGTCATTCAGCGCTATTCAGCACTCTACAGCTACTAGAGGCCAGGGGGCTTCCTATTCTTCGGTCAACAGGCCTTCTCTTGAGTGGGGTTGTTTTCATTGTGGTCATGTGGGTCACTTCAAGAGAGAGTACCCTCTAAGATGGACATGTAACTAGGTGTAGCAGCAGTCCAGGGTTGTGGTTCCAACAAGTGGATGTGGGAATGGTAAGGGTCATCCATAGGGTGGATGAGATAATAATAAAGGAGGCTGTGGTGGAAACAGAGGTAATGGTAATGCAGGTAAAGGTAGAGCACAACCTTCTAGGGAGGTTGCCCATAGAGCTCATTGTTATGCCTTACTGGGCAAGTCCGAGGCCAAGGTATCTGATGTTGTGATAACATGTACAATTTGATACGCCCAAATTACACCTCCAAATGGAAGTATAAAGCGGTCGTCGTTAAAATATAGAACCTAACCAAGGTTAAGGGATCCCACAGGGAATATGGAAAGACTAGGGTAAATTATGTTTACTCGCGCTCTTAGCCGTTTATTTCCCTACGAAGGTTTTTTTTTAAGTAATAAGTAGAAAATGTAATTCAGATTCGAACAAGTAACAAGAAACAGTTTTTAGAGTTATAATCAATGAGAGGAGTGACTAGGGTAGTGTTCCCCATGATATCATAACTTAGCAAGGCGTTGTACTTAGTAAACTAGTTTGGTGCTTAGCATGCAAGATCGATAAGTTAGGTTCACCTAAATGGTTGGTCCCCTAGATAGATGAATTTAACCACACGCTTTTGTCCGGCCGCGGGTGTATGCTTTCCTAACCCTTACCCTTGATCCCAGATTAGTTATTCCCAGACAAGTTCAAGCTATTAAATAAGGGATGGTAGCCTCAAATCTCCATTGTAAACATCCCTTTTCCCATTCGTTACTCCCTTGGTTCGGCAAGTAAGAATAAGGTGAGTTCTAACGTTGGCCACCATTAAAAAGCAATCAAAGCGAAAGGAAGAACAATACATGCATAAAGACTGCCCTAGAACCACCAAGTACTTTGCCTACTTCATCAATCTTTCATGGTTCCCACAACCCTAGTTGTCGATTTAGCTACTCATGTTTAGAAGTAAACAATCATAAGTTATTGATGCGTTCATGATCATATACTTACAATAAGATGTAAAGAAATCTGTAACTTGAATAGATGAAGATGAAATCAAGAATAAGGAACTATGAATGTGATGATGTCTCCAAACCAAGAACAAACCAAGATCACAATTTTTCGAATGTGTTTCCTACAAAGTCTCCAGCATAAAAAACATAAAAGAAAACCTAGAAAAGGTATTTATAAATATTAGAAATCCTATCCTAACTAAACTAGGAGAACTGTACTCGAGAGAACACGACTTGGTTGATGACCCGTTATTCCAAATGATGGTTCGTGGTCTTCTGGGGTCAACCATGGTCTTGAATAGTCAACATCTTCTGTTATGGGAAACCACGAATGGAACCACGAGTCGTAAACTCAATTTATGGTCCATCTCCTGAGTCATAGTCTTATATTCCTTTCTTCCACTTTCTCTGATCCATGACCACGAGTCAAACAAGACAATTCATGCTTTAGAATTACGGTTCGTACTATGGCTTGTGCTTCCTGCTCCTGATTTTGAACATCTGCAGTTCCTCTATTCTACGAGTTGACAGGATGGGTCGTGGTTTGGAACCACGACTCATAGACTGACTCGTGCTTTTCTTCATGAATTGAACACCTTCTAAACTTTATTTCACGAGTCCACAGGATGGGTCCGTGGTCCAGAACCACGGACCATCAATCCATCTGTCATCTCTGTAGCCATCACTTTTTAGTCCAATTTCCAGCACTTTGGCTATAGGATCCGTTCTCCTGCACACTTAACAAAAACCATCAAATCTACAAATAACATGCTAAAGAACATGCGATAATCCTAAGTATTAAGCATCGAAAGTGACGTAATTCTACAACACATCAACACCCTCAACTTAAGACTATTGCTTGTACTCAAGCGACAACAGAAAACCATCCTAACACGACGCTTGAGTAAAAGAAAACTAAGAACTACATCAGTTATATGATTTACCAATTCAACTCACAACAAGTATCCTCCTCCTTTTCAGTACAAAACAAGTGCACAAATTCTGTCTATCAAGACAACACAAGAGGATCCATAGAGGACATTACGATATCAACAGATGACTTAGCATACACATATGAGACTCACCCTAATAGTCAACAGTCAATGTTACTCTAGTTCCCTCACCACAAAGAAGTCCCACTCACACAATAATACATTCGATATCTGGGACTGAACTAGAACACTCACACTCACAAAGATGTTCAAGCAATGCATGTACAATACCATAGGCTTGCCCTTATTTTCTATGCCTCAGTTTTCAAAAAAATTGGTTAGGATCACTATAGAACTTTACTCGGTTTGTAACATAGGCTCAGGGATGGGTATGATAGATTTGGAAAATGGTGACTAAGCCTTCCTTGACACTATGCTATATTTCTTCCACTTTTTAGACCACTCTTTTGTTCCTCCCTTGTTCTTCCCCTTTTTTATTCTTTCTTTTTCATCAAGTGATGGGTGCTGATTTTATTTCAGACTCAACTTTCTTTTTTTTCCTTTTTTTATCATATAATTTTTCTTTCTTACTTTCTTTTTCTTTTTCTAACATATCGTCACACTCGTTATCACTCCTTTCTATCACTAATCTTTTCTTTTCATACACCATCTCGCACTTACCTCCACAGTAGCCACCCTTAACTTAAGCAATTTGTCTGAGTTTAGGTACACAATGTACAAGGAGAGACCAGGGCCAAACTGAAGGTTCACCAAAAATAGGGAAGATGATTAGGTTAAACAACAAAAAGGGTCAATTTAGGCTCAAAATCAGAGGTCAAAGGGTATTCGATTCATTTGGACGATCATTTAGGCTAAAGTGGATTATTTCAATAATGGCCTATGATCCTTTCCTAACCAACTATCCTACAACCTAGGCAAGACTAACCAAGCAAGTTCTAGATTGGCACACAATGCAAGAACAGTATGAATACAGCTCACACACACATGGCACAGAGTACAATAATCACATGCTAACTATCAGGTCCATACTCTAGCTTAAGCCATTCATCAGATCGATTAACATAATGTCATGCACAGATCCATAATAGTCATTCTATCAAAAATAGATAATCTCATGTCACATATGTGTTTGGATGGGTCTCTATTTTTTCAAAATCAAAATCATAGCATAGACTGTGCAAAGTTCCTATTATTCTTTCACTCCACACAACCTATATTAAACATGCTGGTTCAACAGAAATCTAAAAGTCCTTAGGGAAAGAACACAAGAAAGAAAACTCCAAGGATGCGGGTACCTTGTGAGTACCCTCATGGGTTGCCTCCCATGCAATGCCTGATTTAACATCGCGGCACGACGCAAATGTTTTGGCTACTCAGACTTTGCCAAAACACTCTACAAAAAAACCAGATGACCCAGCTGCCCCCACCCCATCTAAAAAGCTATGTATTGTCCCCAATGCACTAAAAACAACTAAACAAGGTATACAAGGCATACCTGTGGTGTCTAAGCATGATCATCAGATGTAGAAGGCGGGCTCGCTGGATTAGTGCCCATAATCTTATCACCAACAGAGGCTGCCTCCACAGTTCTGTCAATTGCAATAGCTTCCCAAGCAGCTTTATCAATCGACACTCCCATAATAGGGTCTACAGAAGTTTCCTTTATGACGCCTGCAACACCACTTCCTGAGCCATCCGTACCAATAGAATTAACACAAATTTGTTGGATGGCTAAGGATTCTTTGAACACCGCCCCTTCTTGCTTCTTCCTCTTCTTTTCAGGCCTCTTTTCCTTACGCTTCAATGATTCGAGGCTCAATGGGGTATCCTCTCCCTCTTTCCACACCTTCTTATCTCTTTTATTCCATTTTTTTGAAGGCTCGCTTTCAGTTGGTTCATGAGGGGGAGAGTAAGCAAACAAGTCAATGAAATAGTCCTCCTCCACAGTCTCAACCTGTGGTAACTGAATATTTGGTACCTGTTGCTTTTGGATTGCATCAATATCAGCTCGAGATTTTGCAAGTCATTCAAAATAACAGTGAGGTCCAGAACAAACATGGTGCGTAGACGCTCATTGACCCTAATCTCGATCCCATCCAAATGGTCATACATCTTATCGATCAAACTTTGAATTGGGGCCAGAACATCGGCTATCTCTTTAAGGATCAATGGCTTTATGATATTTGAGAACCACTTGATCTTCTCATCTATATGGAAGGCTGCTTTAGCAACCTTGCTGAAAACCTCATTGGTGAAGAAGAAGGAGGCCCCCTACTTATTGGATGAAGTAGACTGAACTGATAAGAATGGGCCCGATGCAGCTTTAGAAGGGGTGGCAGTATAGGAAGCATGCTTGTCAAACATAACCAAAGCATCATCCAACACATCACCACTAGGCTCAGGGAATACAGTACTCCCAGATACGGCCGAATGAGCTTTGGCCCTTGCCACATCATTAGATGTATCCCGAATAAGAGTGATATCCTGGAAACTAGTAGCTTGTGAGATCCTATCAAATCCTAATTCCTCGGGCACCTTGATAACTTGGCATAACTGAGTGACTAGGCAAGGGAATAGGATGGATGTCAAAGGCCTCAATGTATGATCTTTGAGTTCCTCTATAATGATGTGGGCAATAATAATATCATACCGAGACATGATGGCTGCAACCAAGATTGCTTGGTCTGGAGTAAGTGTGTTGTCGACAGAAGTTGGTACCAATTGATGCCTAACCATAGACCACCAAAACTTGCCTACTATGCTGAATGATGCTTTGGTGATTTTCATGATGTTGGTTGTTAGCCACGGTGGGTTCCCATTAGTAAAGGCCGAAGCAATCCACCTACGAGGTATTTGCTTCTTTCTGTGCTGCTCCAAGCAGGTATCTAAGTATGAATGAGCTGCCGGTGCCATATAATCTGGTCCATATATGAAGCACTGAATGGTGCGCTCAGAGATGTCAACCTGGACCCCTCATACTTGCACTCTCTCCAATGCTCGTTGTGACTTCAGACTCTTACCTTTTTCACACATATTGGTCAATGTGGCCACATATGCTGCATAGAACTTATGGACTAGAACTGGGTTGTAAGGACCCCTCGACTGAATCATCCACTGGAACCCATAATGATCATACAGATCCTTGATATCGACTATGTCATTTAACGCAACAGATCTTATCTCAACCTCCTCATGTATACTGCACCTTGGTTGACCTTTCTCATTTTCAAGCCCTCATGGTAAATTTGAGAAGTACCCTCAATGGCCCACCTCACTCTTTCCCAAACTCTGGTGGTTTTGCATCTGAATATGGGGGCAACCGAGGTGGGCTCGTCAGATTGAGGCTCTGTTGCAGCAGGGGCCTCATCACTGGACTTGCTAGCACTCTCACAATTACTCTGGCTAGCACTTTCGAAATCTGACTCTGAACCTTCATCTTTCTTACTGCCCAAAGCTGTAGCATCTCCAGGTTCAGACTCTCGGATACCGCTCTCCTAAGGTGATAAACTAGACTCACCCTTTCCCTCTTCAGACTGGGGAGGGGTGGCCTATGCTTGGACCTTTGCTTGCTGCCTAGTAGTCTGAGGTACTGCTTCTAGATCAGAATCTATAGTGTAAACTTCCTCAAATCCACTTTCTTCTGACTCAGAGGCTTCATCTTAAAGTTGTCATTTCTTTCAGATCACTACCTCTAAGTCTTTTGTTGTGACCTTCTTTGGGGTATTCTTTGGTGGCATGGTACTTGCGGGGTAGAATAAATTAGTACAGGTTTTCAAAATAAAATAGAAATCAATTGTTGCATACACATACCACGGATTGGTCTACGACCCATAAAATCAAATCACAGTTCATGAATGAATTTATGGTTCCAGGCACCTCCTTCAGTTTCAGAGACTACGACCCAGTTGACGGATCATGGTTCAGAACCTTGGGTTCATCCTGTGAGTCATAGTTCAGATTCAGATATGATCCATTTTCCAAAATTTGGTTCAGTGACCGCGAGTCATATGACAGGCCGTAATTTAGAGTTACGGTTTGTCCTGTGAGTCGTGCTTCATATATCAGAAGCCAACTTATGAGAAACCAATAGTACGAGTAGAAATATGGTCCGTGACTTGAATTACAGTCTGTAGATTCACTCATAATTACTGAGAAACAAGATTTTTTTTAATCAAAAACTCCCTCCTTCTTAGTTTTAAACGATTTCTTCAACTTAAACCTCCAAATATCCAAAATCCATTCATACTACACACTACAGACCTATTACCAGTTCAACTAGGGTTTCATAGTTTCAATTTTCATTCAAACATGAACCCTAGTCTTAGTTTGACTTAAGAAAGAGAACAAGAAGGGGGAAAAGAGAACTTACCCTTGATGATCAAATTCTTCTCTTGTTAGAGGATCAAACTGAGGTGATGGATTTGTGTGTGTAGGTGGTAGGATTAATTTGATTAATTTGATTTGTTTTATGGGAGAGTTTGAGTTGTAATAGGATTGAAAGAGGGAGTAATTTTTGTTCTTTCCTTTTGTATCAATGGCTGTTACCCTTTCTCGAAGAGAAGAATAAGGAACGAGTCGGGTCAGGTTATGTTTTTTAATTTTTTTTTAATCAGACCGCAACCTAGCTTGCTTACTGTACTTGGGACCTATGATTGCAACTATGGTTTGTCATTCTGGATGACGGTCCATAGACCCACTCGTGGCTCTATGTTCTGACCTTACCTGCTGCCAGGAATGACGACTCAGTTGATGGACCGTGGTTTAAAACCATGAACTGTCCAGTCAGTTGTTCTTTTACCCTTCAGAGACCTATCAATTTTGCTTCAGTGACCACGACTTGGTCTATGGTCTGTATAACTAGTTCACGGATCATGACCCCACTCATGGTTTTTGGAAATTCCTGCATTGACAAACTTTTCTTTTCACCTGCACATAAAACAACTATTAGCCTTGGGTTGCTTCCCAAGCAGTGCCTGATTTAACGTCGCGGCACGGTGCAGGTTCCTTGACTACTCAGACTTCATCAAGCTTCCTCATGGGTTGCCTTCTATGTAGCGCCTTATTTAATATCACTGCACGATGCATGTCACTTGATTACTCAGACTTCATCAAGCTCCTTGGGTATCGTGAATTCATCAAGAGTCCAAGCTTTAATAACTTTCAGCTCCTCTGCAGTCCCCAAATATGCTTTTATCCGCTGCCCATTTGCTTTGAATCTCTTGCCCTCATGATTTTCAAGCTCTATAGCACCATGTGGGAATACTTGTGTAATGACCCTTCCGGTTATTTCCACGTATACATTTTTCTTGAACCGTTAGAGCTTGTTTATAGTGTCCCCAAGTCATTTAAGGCTTGTCGGGACTGGTATTTTGGCGCCGGGTCCATTTGTTTGATCGTAATTTTCTTTGATAAATTTTCTGAACTTTGGGTCAAATGTCTCAGGGCTTTTCTATCAATATATAAAGAGTTAGAAGTCCCCCAAAATACCAAATCGAAGGTCTACGAGTCTAGTTTCCAATGCACAAAACCTCACGTCCAACTGATCTCAGAGTAAAGAGTTATGGCAGTTTTACCGCAGACTGTCTGGCAGAAAATGGGTTGCAAACCGGGTCGCGAACCGGGTCGGGTTAAACTCGATTTAAGCCTCAACTTCACGTTTTAAAATGCCATTTCAGTTCCGAAACAGTGAGAAAACATAAGGGAGGGTTCCAAGAGAGTTCTTTAGTATCTAAATCGTGCGATGGTGAGTTGCAAACTTAAATTTAAGAATTTTATTAACATCGCGTGTATTTGAAAATATTTTATTTAAAAGTTGAATTTGGTAAAAATTATATTATTATTGCCTTTTCAAAATATTTTAAAGGTTTATGAAAAATATTTTATTACGATATAATTGTATATGTATTTATTTTATAAGGTTTTTATACATTGTAATATTTTAACGGAGATAGTAAATTTAGTTATGTTGAAAATTATTATTATAACATAGTAGGTTTTATTCGAAATAATTTTCTAATGATTATGGTATATTCAAAAATTATATTTATTATACCACGAATTTATGCAATACCCGAGTATTTACATAATAGGAGAGAAATTGAATAGTGTTAGTACCACCACTTCCACGTGGAAGTGGTGGAGACATGTAACAAATGAGTGCTGCCACTAATCACCCCATCAAAGTGCCACCATTAGTCTAGTAATTAATTAGTATGATATAAGTCATGTGCTATCCATTTACATGCTAATTGACTTTTGCATTTTCCCATTTTTCACTTTAAAAATTTCAGCAACTTTAATTTGTTAAGATCCCTGCACATTCATAGATACTCATTCACGTGAGAGGCTTTATTTTTGAGAAAAATATATTTGATAAAGAAAATCAATTATCGACGTCAAGTTATTCAAGTCCAAATCCGATTCTGATTTAGTTTTGGATTTTCTCGGAGTGGTTCGAGCTTGGACATCATCTTAGCAGCTTGTCATCGGACGACAGGTAGGTTACGGTTTATTTTCCCTAGATTCCGCATATATAGAATAAAATTGTATTAATGGGCATCCTTGGGTTGGTTTATTAGGTTGGTACCACAGACCTCGACCGCTTTATTCATGTCCGCCTTCTTTTGTTCCTCCGTTGCTTGTAGTATTTGCCGATATATTTTATTTACCCTTGTGGTCCTGTGAGGCCTTGTTGACTCTTGAACATAGAAGGTAGGATTTTGGGAATGTCCGCGAGTCCCGGGCATAAAATTATCCTTCTAGGCTGGTTATGCTTGCTGAGTAGTTGTGGGCCTGTGCAGGGTCGATAGGTTGATTGTGAGATGCTGGGCAGCTATTGTGTGTGATCATACCATTTCCATGCATATAAAGAGGTTTTATCCATGTTTTACTATGGTTTTGGCTTCGAGCCTACTGACACTATTTTCTAAACCTTGCATGGCCCGGGGGGCCCATTTTTGATGGAAATAATTTGGAAATGGTTTGATTTAACTTGTGAATTTTCTGGGTAAAAGAAAGTAAAATTATGTTTTAAATCATCAGTTTTACGATTAATGCTAGACTCGGCAGGGCCGGGGTGCTAGTTGAGTTTTCTTGCTACTTGAGATGATTTTTAGCCTCGGTCGGACCGAGCACCTGAGATGACTTTTTACTGTTTAGACCCGGTTATTCCCGAGAACCTTGGAGGGTTTTTTTTGAGATATTTTCCTACTACTTTAGTCCTGGACAGGGTCTGGGCATTGCATATTCGAGACTGGGTCTCTATCTTGATACCGGACTTGCTTCCGGATGACATGTTTTGATACTGAGTTTTAATATGGGGTCTGGGACCTCCATAGACCTTGCCATCTGGGCCTGGGGATTTGGGCTTCGTGTGCCGGAGGAGGGGTATACGGCGGAGTAGAGGTATACGGGCAGTGTCCTTCCATGGAACCTACCTGCTGGGCCGGATCGGCACCGGAGGAGGTACATACAGAGATACCATTTCACTTGAGATCTTCATGCATCATATCATTCAATGTTTGAGGCTCCACCCTTGTTTGTTGTTTGTTGATTGTACGCTCCGGTAGTATGGGATGCCGGAGGGTTTGTTTTCACTTGTTTGTGTTCCTCGGTTGTATGGGCGGCCGGGGGACTGTAGGTAGAATTTTGCTATTTACTTACAGAATTGTTCCCTGTTACGGTTAAGTATGAAATTGGTTACTGCTAGACTGTTAGTTCTGGATTTGAGATTGATATGATTAGTTGAGTTTGATTCATGTCCCTGAGCATGTCTATCATCACCCTTTTCCTCTTCTTACACTTGAGGTTACCGGTATACCGTCCATTTCGTAAACTTATTATGTATACACTGTTATTGCAAGGACCCCAGGTGCGTTACTCCTTACTTTCACCTGTGCCTATGGTGTGTATATTCTTCTTACTGGCCTCACATGTGTTTCTGTTGATTTCCCTCTGGGCTAGTTCCTGTGTACTTTTCGCTGATTTCTGTGACTGCTTGCTTCTATTTTGTCTGTTACTACGCTTTTATCTTATATGTGCCCAGTCGGCCTATGATACCTACTGGGTACCTTATGCTTCGCATTTGGTGCTCACCCCTACCCCTTGTATCTTTGGGTGTAGATCCTAGCGTGGGCCATCGCCGTTAGATCATTGTGATTCGTGCTTGGAGATCTGTTGGGGACTACTTCAGACTGAGGGTGAGCTCTTGGCGATCGGAGCTTAGCTTTAGTTTATCTTTTGCTTCATGTGCTCTATTACCATTCAGAGACATCTGTATATATTGTTTGGATCGTTTGCACTCCATGTATGTAGTTTTGGCTCTATACTATGATACCAGGTCTTAGGGTTTGGTTTAGTTTCCGCATATGTATATATTTATATTCCTTTTATCTGTTCTCTTCGTCTTGTTCTCTTATTTGGTAGATAGTAGCCCATTACTAACTGTTCTGGGATACGGGGATTGGTTCTCCTACTGGGGGGTTGTAGGTGCCATCATGACCGAGAAGTTGGGTCATGACAACTTGGTATCAGAACTTTAGGTTCACCGGTGTCATCGGTATAGGAGCTAATGTCTAGTAGAGTCCTGCGGATCAGGGCGGAGACGTCCGTACTCAATCTTTGGGAGGCTACAGTGGCATTTTAGGAAATTTGACTCTTTCATTGCTTCTGTGTCGTGTGTACAACCCTCGAAGTTTCTGGAAATCTCATTTGTTCTACTTCATTCTTCCGCAGATGGTTCGTACGAGATCATCGGCGTCACGCGGAGATGAGCCTCCCACTCCAGCTAAGGTCGAGGACACCCCCGATTAGTGGCGCCTGCTAGAGCTGCTAGGGTGGAGATAGAGCTCGAGCAGCATGTGGATCAGGGGGCAGCCCAGGTACCACCAGCTCCAGCACCAGCTCCAGTACCAGCCCCAGTGCCCACTTCTGTGCCAGCTCCAGTCGCAGCTCAGTCTCCAGATATTCAGGGATTACTATGACAGCTTTTGGGTGTGATTGGAGAGTGGCCTTCTGAGGTAGCGCAGACATTCGCTCAGGGGGCAGCCCTGGGTGAAAAGAGCTCAGGAGCTCAGCCGGCTACTATGGCTCCCCGTGTGGAGGTCATTCCGGTTCCATCTGTTGCACAGCCTCTTGCTCCTCGCCCAGCTATGACAGAGTCAGAGTAGAAGGCGTTGGGTAGGTTTTTGAGGTTAGCACCTCCGAGGTTCGCTGGTACTTCTGGACAGGATCCACATGACTTTATTACTACCTGTGAGGAGATGTTGCATCATTTGGGTTTGTTGGAGACTCACGGGGTTGGTTTTACTACCTATCAGTTGGAGGGTCCAGCGAAGTTATGGTGGAGGGCTCAGGTTGCCTGTAGACCACCGTCGTCACCTCCTTTGACCTGGTCTAAGTTTTATGAGGCCTTTATGGCCAAGTTCCTACCTCAGAGTGATCGTGAGCGTCGCAGGGAGCAGTTTACTCACCTTGTGCAGGGGTCTACGACTATCTCGGAGTATGAGACTCGTTTTCATCAGCTAGCACCGTTTGGAGCTATGATCATTCCTACCGAGGCAGATAGGATTCGCAGATTTGTATGGGGTTTGAGGCCAGAGATCAGGCAGCCAGCTGAGATATTGGTCGCCAGTGGTCGGTCATTTCAGGCTATCGTAGACTATGCCCGCACTGTGGAGGACTTACAGCGACACGATCAGGGGTCCAGAGATAAGAGGCCTCGGCATCAGGGTGTCTACAGTGGTTCCAGATATGGCGGTAGAGGTCCTGGCCAGTGGAGCCGGAGTTATCAGCCACAGCAGTACCAGGGTCAGTCCAGCCGATCGGTTCAGGCTTCCCTTCAGACTTTTGGCAGTACCCAGTTCGAGCAGGGTCAGAGCAGCCATCAGGGCTATGGCGGCCAGTCTTCGAGAGGTACAGTTTCTGGGGCATCAGGCAGTGGTGGTCATACGGGATTTGCTAGTTCATCTCGACTGAGTAGGCCGTCAGGGGCTTGTTTTACTTGTGGTGCGATTGGTCAATTTGCTAGAGATTGCCCTCAGCAGGGTATAGTTCAGTTGGCCGAGCCTTTACAGGCAGTTCAGCCTCCGGCTAGAGGGAGTGGTCGTCAGGGTAGAGGTGGTGCTCCACGCGGCAGAGCAGGTGGTAGGGATGGCGGTCGGGCAGGTGGAGGTCGTCGTCAGTTTTACGCGGTCCCTAGGAGACCAGAGGAAGAGGCCTCAGATGCTGTGATTACAGGTATGATTTCTGTGTGCCATCAGTATGCTATGGCCTTATTTGATCCTGGATCCACTTGTTCATATGTATCTGCCTACTTTGTGCCTTGTTTGGGGTTGGCTAGTGAGCCATTATCTGTTCCTGTTTCTGTTTCGACCCCAGTAGGAGATTCTTTAGTAGTGGATCGGATTGTGAGATCCTGTATGTTATCTGTTGGTGATTCAAGAGACTTGGGGGATTTGATGATTCTTGATATGCTAGATTTTGATGTGATACTGGGCATGGACTGGTTTATTCCCCTCACCGTGTGGTTTTGGATTGTTATGCCAAGACCATTACCATAGCCGTGCCCGGTGTATCCCCGGTTGTGTGGCAGGGTTCTGTTAGCCATGCACCATCTGGAATCATCTCTTGTCTTCGAGCTAGGAAGTTGATTTCCCGTGGGTGTTTAGCTTATCTAGCATATGTCCGAGATGTTAGTGCTGACCCCACTTCTCCTGAGTCTGTTCCTGTGGTTAGAGACTTCCTCGATGTATTTCCTACCGACCTGCCAGGCCTTCCACCTGAGAGAGATATTGATTTTGCTATTTAGCTAGAGCCGGGCACCGGGCCCATTTCTATTTCTCCCTACCGTGTGGCTCCTGCTGAGTTGAGGGAGATTAAGGAGCAGCTCCAGGATCTGTTAGCTAAGGGGTTTATTAGACCTAGTGTGTCACCGTGGGGTGCTCCTGTTCTCTTCGTGAAGAAGAAGGATGGGTCGATGCGCATGTGTATTGATTATCGGCAGTTGAATAGGGTGACAGTGAAGAATAGGTATCCGATGTCGAGGATTGATGATTTGTTTGACCAGCTTCAGGGTTCAGTTGTGTTTTCGAAGATTGATTTGAGGTCTGGCTACCATCAGTTGAGGATTAGGGCTGAGGACATCCCTAAGACAGCATTCAAGACACGTTATGGCCATTATGAGTTCCTGGTGATGTCTTTTGGGTTGACTAATACCCCCGCAGCCTTTATGAACTTGATGCACAGGGTTCTTGGGCCGTATTTGGACTCATTTGTGATAGTTTTTATAGACGACATCTTGGTATACTCATATAGTAGAGATGAGCATGAGCAGCACTTGAGGGGTATACTCCAGACTTTGATAGATCATCGGCTTTATGCCAAGTTCTCAAAGTGCGAGTTTGGGCTTGAGTCAGTTGCATTCCTAGGGCACGTGGTGTCTAAGAATGGGATTAGGGTTGATCCGGGAAAGATTTATGCGGTTTGTGATTGGCCTAGACCTACTACTGTTACTGAGGTTCGCAACTTTATTGGGTTAGCAGGTTACTACAGACGGTTCGTTGAGGGATTTTCTTCCATAGCAGCACCCTTGACTATGCTGACTAGGAAGGATGTCCCATTTCAGTGGTTGGATCAGTGTGAGGATAGCTTCCAGAGGCTTAAGGCCTTACTGACTTCAGCTCCAGTTTTGACTTTGCCGATTGAGGGTCAGAGCTTCTCCGTGTATTCTGATGCTTCTGGGGTTGGTCTTGGTTGTGTGTTGATGTAGAAGGGTCGAGTAATAGCATATGCGTCGAGGCAGCTGAAGGTTCACGAGCGCAACTACCCCACTCATGATTTAGAGTTGGCGGCGGTAGTTTTCGCGCTCAAGATCTGGTGGCTTTACCTATATGGAGTTCACTGTGAGATCTTCACCGATCACCGTAGTCTTCAGTATATCACGAGTCAGAGAGAGTTGAACTCGAGACATAGGAGATGGGTCGAGTTACTGAAGGACTATGACTTCACTATTCTGTATCATCCAGGCAAGGCAAACATGGTAGCGGATGCCTTGAGCCGGAAGGCAGTGAGTATGGGTAGCCTAGCTTCTCTTTCAGTTTCAGAGCGACCGTTGGCCTTGGACATCCAGTCCTTGGCTAACCGTTTGGTTAGGCTTGACTTGTCGGATCCTAGCAGAGTTCTCGCTAGTGTTGAGGTTCGTTCTACTTTGATTGATCAGATTCAGAGCAGTCAGTTTGAGGATCAGCAGTTGTGTGACCTTCGTGATCGGGTTGTTCAGGGTTATACCAGTCGGGCTACTCTAGATTCAGATGGGGTTCTGAGGTTTGATAGTCGCCTTTGTGTTCCGAGGATTAGTGATTTGATTCAGTTGATACTTCACGAGGCACATTGTACTAGATACTCCATTCACCCTGGCACAACAAAGATGTATATAGACTTGAGGCAGCTTTACTGGTGGAGTGGTATGAAGTGGGATATAGCGGATTTCGTATCTCGGTGCTTGAACTATCAGCAGGTTAAGTTCGAGCACATGAGACCTGGTGGTTTGATGCAGCGACTTCCCATTCCTGAGTGGAAGTGGGAAGGGATTACTATGGACTTCGTTGTTGGTTTGCCTCGTACTTCTCATGGGTTTGATTCCATATGGATGATTGTTGATAGGCTGACTAAGTCAGCACATTTCTTGCCGGTTCAAACTTCTTATGGAGCAGAGAGGTTAGCTCAGATCTACCTTCGTGAGATTGTTCGGTTGCACGGGGTCCCAGCTTCTATCATTTCAGACCGTGGCACTCAGTTCACATCTCAGTTCTGGAGGGCTATTCAGCGAGATTTGGGTACAGAGGTTCACCTTAGTACCGCTTTCCACCCTCAGACAGATGGCCAGTCCGAGAGGACTATTCAGGTTCTGGAAGACATGCTTCGGGCCTGTGTTCTTGACTTTGGAGGTTCTTGGGATCAGTTTGTTCCCTTGGCAGAGTTTGCTTATAATAACAGATTCCATTCGAGTATCGACATGGCACCTTTTGAGGCTTTGTATGGCAGGCGTTGCAGATCACCGGTAGGTTGGTTTGATGGTTTTAATGCTGGCCACAAAGCACAGATTTTCTTCGAGATTCCTTAGACCAAGTCCGAGTGATTCAGGACAGACTTCGGGCAGCTCAGAGCAGGCAGAAGAGTTATGCTGATCGTAGGCTTCGTGCCTTGGAGTTTAGTGTCGGTGACTTGGTGTTTCTCCGTGTATCGCCCATGAAGGGCGTGATGAGATTTGGTAGGCGGGGCAAGCTTAGCCCCAGGTACATTGGGCCGTTTGAGATTCTTCAGAGGGTTGGTAGCGTTGCCTATCAGCTAGCCTTGCCTCCGATGTTTTCAGCTATACATCCTGTATTTCATGTTTCGATGTTGCATCGGTATGTCCCAGATGAGTCTCATGTGTTGCAGTGGGATTCAGTTCAGTTGGGTGAGGGTTTAGCCTTTGTTGAGGAGCCGGCAGCTATTTTGGCCAGAGATGTCAGGAGATTGAGGTCTCGAGAGATCTCGGTGGTTAAGGTTCAGTGGAGGCACCGTCCAGTCGAGGAGGCTACCTGGGAGACCGAGAGAGATATGCGGGCCCAATATCCGCAGCTATTTTAGCCTTCAGGTACCCCCTTGACCTTGACTTTCGAGGACGAAAGTCCTTTTTAGTAGTGGATGATGTAATGACCCTTCCAGTTATTTCCACGTATACGTTTTCCTTGAACCGTTAGAGCTTGTTTGTAGTGGCCCCAAGTCATTTAAGGCTTGTCGGGACCGGTATTTCGGCGCCGGGTCCATTTGTTTGATCGTAAGTTTCTTTGATAAATTTTCTGAACTTTGGGTCAAATGTCTCAGGGCGTTTCTCTCAATATATATAGAGTTAGAAGTCCCCTGAAATACCAAATCGAAGGTCTACGAGTCTAGTTTCCAACGCACAAAACCTCACGTCCAACTGATCTCGGAGTAAAAAGTTATGACGGTTTTACCGCAGACTGTCTGGAAGAAAATGGGTTGCGAACCGGGTCGCGAACCGGGTCGGGTTAAACTCGATTTAAGCCTCAACTTCACGTTTTAAAATGCCATTTCAGTTCTGAAACAGTGAGAAAATATAAGGGAGGGTCCCAAGAGAGTTCTTTAGTATCTAAATCGTGCGATGGTGAGTTGCAAACTTAAATTTAAGAATTTTATTAACATCGCCTGTATTTGAAAATATTTTATTTAAAAGTTGAGTTTGGTAAAAATTATATTATTATTGCCTTTTAAAAATATTTTAAAGGTTTATGAAAAATATTTTGTTACGATATAATTGTATATGTATTTATTTTATAAGGTTTTTATACATTGTAATATTTAAACGGAGATAGTAAATTTAGTTATGTTGAAAATTATTATTATAACATAGTAGGTTTTATTCGAAATAATTTTTTAATGATTATGGTATATTCAAAAATTATATTTATTATACCACGAATTTATGCAATACCCGAGTATTTACATAATAGGAGAGAAATTGAATAGTGTTGGTACCACCACTTCCACGTGGAAGTGGTGGAGATATGTAACAAATGAGTGCTGCCACTAATCACCCCATCAAAGTGCCACCATTAGTCTAGTAATTAATTAGTATGATATAAGTCATGTGCTATCCATTTACATGCTAATTGACTTTTGCATTTTCCCATTTTTCACTTTGAAAATTTCAGCAACTTTAATTTGTTAAGATCCCTGCACATTCATAGATACTCATTCACGTGAGAGGCTTTATTTTTGAGAAAAATATATTTGATAAAGAAAATCAATTATCGACGTCAAGTTATTCAAGCCCAAATCCGATTCTGATTTAGTTTTGGATTTTCTCGGAGTGGTTCGAGCTTGGACATCATCTTAGCAGCTTGTCATCGGACGACAGGTAGGTTATGGTTTATTTTCCCTAGACTCCGCATATATAGAATAAAATTGTATTAATGGGCATCCTTGGGTTGGTTTATTAGGTTGGTACCACAGACCTCGATCGCTTTATTCATGTCCGCCTTCTTTTGTTCCTCCGTTGCTTGTAGTATTTGCCGATATATTTTATTTACCCTTGTGGTCCTGTGAGGCCTTGTTGACTCTGGAACATAGAAGGTGGGATTTTGGGAATGTCCGCGAGTCCCGGGCATAGAATATCCTTCTAGGCTGGTTATGCTTGCTGAGTAGCTGTGGGCCTGTGCAGGGTCGATAGGTTGATTGTGAGCTGCTGGCAGCTATTGTGTTTGATCATACCATTTTCATGCATATAAAGAGGTTTTATCCATGTTTTACTATGGTTTTGGCTTCGGGCCTACTGGCACTATTTTCTAAACCTTGCATGGCCCGGGGGGCCCATTTTTTTATGTTAATAATTTGGAAATGATTTGATTTAACTTGTGTATATTTTTGGGCAAGAAAGTAAAATTATGTTTAAAATCATCAGTTTTACGATTATCGCTAGACTCGGCAGGGTCGGGGTGCTAGTTGAGTTTTCTTGTTACTTGAGATGATTTTTAGCCTCGGTCGGACGAGCACCTGAGATGACTTTTTACTGTTTAGACCCGGTTATTCCCGGGAACCCTGGGAATGGAAGGGGGTTTTTTTTTGGATATGTTTCCCTACTCCTTTAGTACCTGGAACAGCGGTCTGGGATTGCATATTCGAGACTGGGTCTCTATCTTGATTACCGGACTTGCTTCCGGACGACGACTGTTTGACTGAGTTTCTGTATGTGGGTCTGCGGACCTCCATGGACCTTGCCGTCCGGGCCTGGGGCTTCGGGCTACGTGTGCCGGAGGAGGGGTATACGGCGGAGTAGAGGTATACGGGCAGTGTCCTTCCATGGAACCTACCTGCTGGTCCGGATCGGCACCGGAGGAGGTACATACAGAGATACCATTTTACTTGAGATCTTCATGCATCATATCATTCATTGTTTGAGGCTCCACCCTTGTTTGTTGTTTGTTGATTGTACGCTCTTGTAGTATGGGATGCCGGAGGGTTTGTTTTCACTTGTTTGTGTTCCTCGGTTGTATGGGCGGCCGGGGGACTGTAGGTAGACTTTTGCTATTTACTTACAGAATTGTTCCCTGTTACGGTTAAGTATGAAATTGGTTACTGCTAGACTGTTAGTTTCTGGATTTGAGATTGATATGATTAGTTGAGTTTGATTCATGTCTCTGAGCATGCCTATCATTACTCTTTCTCTCTTTTCCATCTACACTTGAGATTTACGGTATACCATTCAATTTGTAAACTTATTATGTATACACTGTTATTGCAAGGACCCCAGGTGCGTTACTCCTTACTTTCACCTGTGCCTATGGTGTGTATATTCTGCTTACTGGCCTCACATGTGTTTCTGTTGATTTCCCTCTGGGCTAGTTCCTGTGTACCTTTTGCTGATTTCTGTGACTGCTTGCTTCTATTCTGTCTGTTACTATGCTTTTACCTTATATGTGCCCAGTCTGCCTATGATACCTACTGGGTACCTTATGCTTCGCATTTGGTGCTCACCCCTACCCCCTGCATCTTTTGGTGCAGATCCTAGCGTGGGCCATCGCCGTTAGATCATTGTGATTCGTGCTTGGAGATCTGTTGGGGACTACTTCAGACTGAGGGTGAGCTCTTGGCGATCGGAGCTTAGCTTTAGTTTATCTTTTGCTTCATGTACTCTATTACCATTCAGAGACATCTGTATATATTGTTTGGGATCGTTTGCACTCCATGTATGTAGTTTTGGCTCTATACTATGATACCAGGTCTTGGGGTTTGGTTTAGTTTCCGCATATGTATATATTTATATTCCTTTTATCTGTTCTCTTCGTCTTGTTCTCTTATTTGTTAGATAGTAGCCCATTACTAACTGTTCTGGGCTACGGGGATTGGTTCTCCTACTGGGGGTTGTAGGTGCCATCATGACCGAGAAGTTGGGTCGTGACAACTTGTACCACTCTGAATGGTCCAATCCACTTGGACTTCAAACTTGGCAGGAAACAAGTGAAGTCTTGAATTGAAAAGCAGGACCAAATCATCAGGCTGGAAATCTCTCTTCTCAATCTTTCGGTCATGGTACAACTTCATCTTTTCTTTGTATAGGGCTGAAATTTCATATGCATTGAGGAGTAACTCATCAAGCTCATTCAACTGCCCAAGCCGCTGAAATGATGCTGCATACCTGTCTAAGTTCAACTTCTTCAGCGCCCACATGGCCTTATGCTTTAGCTCAACTGAAAGATTGCATGATTTCCCAAACACAAGTTGATATGGTGAAATACCTATTAGTGTCTTGTATGCAGTCTGGTACGCCCACAAAGTATCATCTAGTTTCCTAGACCAATCCATTATATTTGCATTGACAGTCTTAGACAGGATTGACTTTATCTCGCGATTAGACACCTCAACTTGCCCACTAGTCTGCGGATGATAGGAGTTGCTACCTTGTGTTTCACTCCATACTTCTCAAACAAAGCCCGAAATAACTTGTTGCAGAAGTGAGAGCCTCCATCACTAATAATCTCCTGCGGTGTACCAAATCTAGAAAATATGTTCTTTTTCAAGAATGCTGTGACACACTTGCCTTCATTACTGGGGAGCGCAACCGCCTCCACCCACTTAGATACGTAGTCAAAAGCCACCAATATGTACCGGTTCCCATTAGACATCACAAATAGACCCATAAAGTCAATACCCCAAACATCAAACAACTTGATCATAAGGATGGGAGTAAGTGGAAACTCATGCCTCCTTGATATACCTCCTTCCTTTTGACACCTACTGCAAGCTTTAGCAAAATCATAGGCGTCTTTGTGGATGGTTGGCCAATAGTAGCTGCATTGTAAGATTTTGTGTGTAGTCCAGATACAACTATGATGTCCCCTACAGGGGATGAATGGAAAGCCTCTAGTATCTCCATCATATCAGCTTCAGGAACACATCTATGGATCATAGTATCAGCACACACACAAAACAAGAATGGCTCCTCCCAGAAGAATTTCTTGACATCAGACATGAACTTTCTTCACTGGTGGACAAGCATATCAGGAGGAACCACATAACTTGCCAAATAGTTGGCAATGTCAACAAACCATGGAATCATACCTTGAGAAGCGGTTAACACTTGCTCACCTGGAAACCAATCATCATTCTCCTGCGCATCATCAAGCTTTAGCATAGCTTCTTCCTCTAATCTAAACAAGTGATCTGCTACCTGATTCTCTGTGCCCTTCCTGTCCCTTACCTCAAAGTCAAATTCTTGCAGCAGCAACACCCATCTAATAAATCTTGGCTTCGCATCCTTTTTCACCATGAGGTACCTATTAGCTGCATGGTTAGTGTGTACAATTACCTTAGTGCCAAGAAAATAAGATCTGAATTTCTCGAATGCAAAGACCACAACAAGTAACTCTTGTTCTGTCACCGTATAGTTCTTTTGAGTAGGGTTAAGTGCTTTGCTAGCATATTAGATGGGATAAAGAATCTTTTCACGTCTTTGGCCTAGGACTGCTCCTAGCACTACTCCACTAGCATCGAACGTAACCTCAAAAGGCTGAGACTAATAAAGAGAAATAATAATGGGAGCAGAGATCAACTTCTCCTTAAGGCACTGGAATGCCTTCAGACATGCGTCATAAAAAACAAACTTCACATCTTTCTTCAACAACTTGCACAATGGACTTGCAATTTTAGAGAAGTCTTTGATAAACGTGTGATAGAAACCAGCATGCCCCAAAAAGCTTCGAATACCCTTCACAAAAACTGGAGGAGACAATTTTTTAATCACCTCAATCTTCGCTCTATCGACCTCTATACCTTTCTTGGAGATCTAATGGCCAAGAACTATACCCTTTTTGACCATGAAGTAACGCTTCCCAATTCAGTACCAAGTTGCATTCTTCACACCTCTTTAGCACACCACTGAGATGAGCCAAACAATCATCAAAAGAGTCACCAACTACCGAAAAGTCATCCATAAATACCTCCATAGTGTCCTCCACCATGTCTGAGAAAATAGACATCATGCAACGTTGAAATGTCATTGGTGCATTGCATAAACCAAAAGACATCCTCTTGAAAGCAAATGTCCCATATGGACAGATGAAAGTAGTCTTCTCTTGGTCTTCAGGAACAATCAAGATCTGATTGTATCCTAAATAGCCATCAAGAAAACAATAACATCCTCTACCAATAAGATATTCTAACATCTGATTCATGAACAACATCGGAAAATGATCCTTCTCAGTCCAAGCGTTCAACTTCCTGTAATTCATACATATGTGCCAGCTTGTTACCCGCCTCATTGGAATCAACTCATTCTTTGCATTTGGGACTACAGTAATTCCACCCTTTTTAGGCACACACTAAACACGGCTCACCCACTTGCTATCCACAATAGGGTAAACCACATCTGCATCCATCCACTTGATGATCTCCTTCTTGACTACCTCTTGCATAGGCTTATTTAACCTACACTAGTGCTCAATACTCGGAATGTAATCTGGCATGAGCTAAATTTTATGCGTGCAAATTCCAGGTGGAATCCCAATGATGTCAGCAATGGACCAATAATGGCCCTCTTGAACTTTCTTAGAACAGAAACCAGAGCTTCAACCTGCCCTTCACCTAAATCTGCAGCAACAATAACTGGCAAGGTATTATTAGCTCATAAAAACACATATCGGAGGTGAGACAGAAGCGCTTTGAGCTCCAAGATGGGAGGCTCCTAAATAGATAGTCTAGCAGGTGGTGTCTATCAGTTCTTCAGGTCCAAATCAAGCTTTTTTGGAGCATAGCTATAAGACTCCATACCTGCAAGTGATTCTACCATATCATCATACTCCTCAATATCATCTCCATCAAAATTCATAATACCAGCTACAAGTGCTTCAGCACCAAGTCTTTCTTCAACAGGCATAATTAGTTGATCCTCATTAACCACATCAATAACTGAAACCACACGCATATCGTCATGATGCTTCATAGACTGGCAGACATTGAAAGTAGCTACCTCATTATTCAGTCTGAATTTTATCTTCCCAGTTTTCAAGTCAACCAAATCGTGTCCTGTGGCAAGGAATGGTCGTCCCAGGATGATGGGAATCTCAAAGTCAACCTCACAGTCAAGGATAACAAAGTCTATAGGGAAAATAAAAGTGTCAACTTTCACGAGTACATCATAGAGAATTCCCACAGGCCTTTTCACCGTATGATCTACCATAAGAAGCCGCATTATAGTCGGTTTAAGGGCTTCCAAGCCTAAATGATTGAATATTGCTAGTGGCATCAGATTAATACTAGCACCCAGATCAAACAACACTTTGGCAAATTAGAAAGCTCCAATCGTGCAAGGAATGGTGAAAGCTCTAGGATATTCCTTTTTCTGTACCATAGAATGGGATGCTATTCTACTACAATAGTGCAAATTATCAGCTAGCTCAAAACTCACCATTATCTTCCTAGTCACCAAATCCTTCATAAACTTCACATACCCAGGCATCTGCTCCAATGCTTCCACTAAAGGAATATTGACTGAAAGTTGTTTCAGCATGGAGATGAACTTGTCAAATTTACTTTTTTCAACCACCTTTTTCAACCTCTGTAGGTAAGGTAGATGAGGCAATGGTATGGGCTTCAAGACCTATGAAACCTCTTTATTCTTTGCTTTTGCATAAAAAGACTTCCTCTTACTAGGACCTTCACCACTATCTTTCTCTTCAGGCTCTGCCAAAATTTCATCATCATCCTTTTTAGGCTCAGCTAGCTCATCAATAGCTAACGGCGTAGGAGGATCAAGTCTTTTTTCCACTTTGGGTAGTCACAGCCATAACTTGTCAATCATTCTTCAGATTCTGAATTTTGCCACTTGGGAGAGTAACCTTTTGTCATGGATTTAAGTTTGTTGACATTTTGTGCATCTGAGTCTCAAAATTTTTTATGGCGATAGAATGAGCCTCTACCATTTGACTCACTCCTGAGAGTTTAGTGCATATTTCCTTTATACTTCCATCCGTAGAATCAACCTTTTGCAATACCTTATTGATCATCTCCCTCATGGATGGTTGTTTAGGTCTATCTTTGTGATTTCCAGAAGGCACATACAGACCGCTTCTATCATTCTTGTAGCCATCCCTCTTGTTCCAATCACCATCTCTACCTCTATTCCTATTTTTATATCTAGACCAATTGTAGTTGCCATCTCTATCCCTGTTCTGACCTTGATTTCCTTGGCCATTGACCCAAAAACCTGCAACTTGATCATTTAGATAATTTGCCTCTTTATCAGAGTTGTCATCCTGTCTCGGTGCTCTACCTCATGAACCAATAGCCTTCACCTTCTCCAAACTGCCATTAAGAATTTGTTTCACAATTAGGTCCACAGTTATTTGTAGGGATGCGAAGTTCTGTTTAATTTCTTGGAATTCTTTATAGTCAATGGATTTCCCAACTGCATAAGTTTCTGCTGAGCTTTTGGCATCTCTAGTATGCCAGGACATGTTCATTTTGGTAACCCTATCAAGTATCACAAAGGCTTCAACATAGGTATTCTCCATGAATGATTCCCCGGTCACTGTATCTGCTACAACTTTAGTGTTTGCATTCAATGTTTTGTAGAAGATCTCTATCAAGTGGTGTGAAGGGATTTCATGATTCAAAACTTGCTTCAGCTTCTTGTTAAACCACAACCATGTTTCATACAATGCCTCCGTGGGAAGCTGTTTGAAATTATAGATCACCAGCTTTAGCTGCAACATCCTTGATGGAGGGAAAAACCTCTCTAAAAATTGATCTCTCAGCTCAAACCATATGAATATAGAAGCCTCAGGTAGTTCTGCAAGCCAAAGTGTCACTTCTCCAGTCAATGAAAATGGAAAGAGCTGCAATCTGATAGCATCCTGATCCATCGTTGTAGGCCCTGCAGATCCTAGTAAAGTTTTTCAAGTGCAAGTTCACATCATCTGTGGGCTTGCCAGCAAATAATTCCTTCAGGTTCAGCAGCTGCTCGTAATATCAAACTTTACACCATAGGGCAGCGGTGTCAATACTATGGGATATGTTGTTCCTGCATCATCATCATCAACATTACATCGAGGGATGTGTTGGGGTTGTTGCATCTGTCTGCCTCTATTAACTCTTGGTGAAACTGGAACATGAGGTACATTGCATAGGGATGCCTTATGTCTTGCAGCTTGAGCATCTAGTGTGGCTTGACGAGCAACTTGTTGTCGTGCTTGCCTTGCTTGCTCAGCTGCTGCATTTTGGGCTGCAAGGTCTGTCGCAATTTGAGCATCTTCTTTTGCCTGCTTCTACTCTTCTTGGCCAACATCCGAGCTGTGGCCTGTTCAGGTGTCTCATAAACTCCCTCTTTAGCCATGTTTCTTAGAGTTCATTAGAGTTCCAAATCATAAGGGATCAAGGGATTGCCTTGACTCCTTGTACTGGGCATGCACAAGTGTGGAACCTGGAATAAAACAAAAACAACAAAAAAAGTAAAATCAGGTAATAAGGACTAATAGTGAAATAAACACAATTTCTCTTAATCCTAAATCGTATTCCCCGGCAACGGTACCAAAATTTGATACGCCCAAATTACACCTCCAAATGGAAGTATAAAGCGATCGCTATTCAAATATAGAACCTAACCAAGGTTAGGGTCGATCCCATAGGGAATATGGAAGGACTAGGTTCAATTATGTTTACTCACACTCTTAGCCGTTTATTTCCCTATTAAGGGGTTTTTTAAGTAACAAGTAGAAATTGTAATCCAGATTCGAACAAGTAACAGTTTTAAGAGTTGTAATCAATAAGAGGAGTGACTAGGGTAGTGTTCCCCATGATATCATAACTTAGCAAGGCATTATTCTTAGTAAACTAGTTTGGTGCTTAGCATGCAAGATCGATAAGTTAGGTTCACTTAAATAGTTGATCCCCTAGATAGATAAATTTCACCATACGCCTTGGTCCGGCCACAAGTGTATGCTTTCCTAACTCTTACCCTTGATCCCAGATTAGCTATTCCTGGACAAGGTCAAGCTATTAGATGAGGGTTGTTAGCCTCAAATATCCATTATAAACATCCCTTTTCTCATTCGTTACCCCCTTGGTCCGGAAAGTAAGAATAAGGCGAGTTCTAACGTTAGCCACCATTAAAAAGCAATCAAAGCAAAGGAAAGAACAATACATGCATAAACACCGCCCTAGAACCACCAAGTACTTTGCCTACTTTGTCAATCTTTCATGGTTCCCATAACTCTAGTTCTAGATTTAGCTACTCATGTTTACAAGTAAACAATCAGAAGTTATTGATGCGTTCATTATCATATACTTACAATAAGAAGTAAAGAAATCTTTAAACTTTCATAGATAAAGATGAAATAGAGAATAAGGAACTATGAATGTGATTATCTCTCCAAACCAAGAACAAACCAAGATCACAATTTTTCGAATGTGTTTCCTACAAAGTCTCTAGCATAAAAAAACGTAAAAGAAAACCTAGAAAAGGTATTTATAGGCATTAGAAATCCTATCCTAACTAAACTAGGAGAATTGGACGGTAGAGAACATGACTTGGTTGATGACCAGTCATTCCAAATGATGGTCCATAGTCTTCTAGGGTCAATCGTGGTCTTAAATAGTCAACATCTTTTGTTATGGGAAACCACAGATGGAACCACGAGTTGTTAACTCAATCTATGGTCCATCTTCTGACTCATGGTTTTATATTCCTTTCTTGCACCTTCTCTGATCCACAACCACGAGTAAAATAGGATGGTTCATTCTTTAGAAGTACGGTTTGTACTATGGTTCATGCTTCCTGCTCCAGATTTTGCACATATGCAGTTCTTCTGTTCTATGAGTCGACAGAATGGGTCGTGGTTTGGAACCACAACTCATAGACTGACTCGTGCTTTTCTTAATAAATTCCACACCTTCTGAAGTTTGTTTCATGAGTCCACAGGATGTGTCCATGGTCCAGAACCACAGACCGTCAATCCATCCGTCATCTCTGTAGCCATCACTTTTTAGTCTAATTTCCAGCACTTTGGCTATGGGATCCGTTCTCCTGCACACTTAACAAAATCTATCAAATCTACAAATAACCTGCTAAAGAACATGCGATAATCCTAAGTATTAAGCATTGAAAGTGATGTAATTCTACGGCACATCATTATTCTCGTATGTGACTAGATGGCTTCTGTTTTATTTGATCCAGGTTTCACTTACTCTTATGTATCTATTAGATTTGCCTTGGGTCTGGACTTGGTATGTGATGTTCTTGATTCTCATGTACATGTTTCTACTCCAATTGGAGAGTTTGTGGTAGTGACTCATGTGTATCGTTCATGTTCTATTTTTATGGGTTTTTAGACTTGGGTATATTTTATCATTTGGATATGTTTGATTTTGACATTACTCTGGGTATGACTTGGCTGTCTTTATATCATGTTGTTTTAAACTGTAATTCTAAGACAGTGACTCAAGAGATGTCGGGTATGAGTAAACTAGAGTGGGAGGGTGTGTATAAGCCTAAGCCAGTAAAAATCATATCCTTTGTTTGGGCTAGAAAGTTAGTGGGGAAGGGGTGTTCAGCCTTTCTCGCTCATTTTTGAGATGTTAGTGCGTAGTCCCCTCCTATTGAGTCGGTCCCTGATTTTTCTGAGTTTCAAGAGGTATTTCTTAGGATTTACCTGGTATGTCTCCAGACAGGGATATTGACTTTTGTATTGATTTAGAGCTGGGCACTCGCCCAATCTCTATTCCTCCTTATCGAATAGCTCCGACAGAGTTAAGGGAACTTAAAACTCAGTTACAGGAACTTCTAGATAAGGGATTTATTCATCCCAATGCTTCGTCTAAGGGTGCTCCAGTCTTGTTCGTTAAGAAGAAAGACGGTAGCATGAGAATATGTATAGATTACAGGCATTTGAACAAGTTTACCATCAATAATAAGTATTCTTTGCCCCGCATAGATGACCTATTTGATCAGTTGTAGGGTGCTTCAGTATTTTCCAAAATTGACTTGAGTTTGGGTTACCATCAGCTAAAAATTTAGCCTTAGGATATACTGAAGACGACTTTCAGAACTCAGTTTGGGCACTACGAGTTCCTGGTAATGTCTTTTGGATTGACCAATGCACCATTGGAATTCATGAGCTTGATGAATGGTATTTTCAATTCATTCTTGGATTATTTTGTGATAGTATTTATTGATGACATTTTGGTTTACTCCAAGAGCATGGGGGAATATACAGGTCATCTTTGCATTATTTTGGGAATTTTGAGAGAGAAGCAGTTGTATGCAAAGTTCTCGAAATGCGAGTTCTGGTGATCTTCAATTGCCTTCTTAGGGCATATGTTCTCAGAAAAGGGGGTGATGGTAGATCCCCAGAAGATATAGGTAGTTAAGAGCTAGGTTTGGCCTAGCTATGTGGCTGACGTTAGGAGCTTCGTGGGTCTTGCTAGCTACTATCGCAGGTTTGCCAAGAATTTTTCCTCTATCGAACTTGACAAGGTTGACTCAGAAGGAGGTGCCATTTCTTTGGTCGGGTAAGTGTGAGGAGAGATTCTAAAAGGTCAAAACATTTTTGACTACAACCCTTATTCATTGCCGATTGAAGATAAGCATTTTGTTGTATTTTGTGATGCTTCATATTTGGGTTTAAGTGTTGTGTTAATGCAGGATAGGAATGTCATTGCTTATGCTTCGAGGCAATTGAAGCCTCATGAAAAGAATTACCCGACTTAAATTTGGAGTTGGTAGCGGTGGTGTTTGAATTTAAGATCTGGAGGTACTATCTTTATGGTGTCAAGTGGGAGGTATTCACAGACCATCACAACCTGCAGTACTTGTTTACAAAAAGGGATCTAAATCTGAGATAGAGAAGATGGATAGAGTTGTTGAAATACTATGATGTGACCATCCAGTATCATCCGGGTTAGGAAAATATGGTGGCAGATGCATTGAGCTGGAAGGCGATAAGTATGGGTAGTTTGGCCTGCTTGGGGGTGTCAAAGTGACCCTTAGCTAGGTAGTTCCAAACTCTACCATCTAAGTTCATGCAATTTGGTATTTCAAAAAGGGGTGGAGTATTGGTTAGTAATGAGATGAAGTCAATATTTCTAGATGAAATCAAGGCCAAACAGTTTGATGATAAGCAATTGAATAAACTCCTGATCAAGGTGGTGTCTAGCGAGGCTTCAGGAGCCACCCTTGATGCGTGTGGAGTATTATGGTTTAGAGGTCGAGTACGTGTTCCTTAGGTTGGTGATTTGACTCAGAATGTGCTAGCTGAAGATCATGGTTTGCGATATTATATTCATCTAGATGTGACCAAAATATATCGAGACTTGAGGTAGCTTTATTGGTGGCTTAGGATGAAGAAGGATATAGTGGAGATGTGTCTAAGAGTCACAATTTTCAGCGAGTAAAGTATGAACACCAAAGGCCTGCGAGTTTGTTCCAAAGGATGCCCATTCCTGAATAGAAGTGGGAGAGGATAGCTATGGACTTTGTGGTAGGTCTCCCTAACACCTTGGGATAGTATGACTCAATTTGGGTCATAGTGGATAGGCCAACTAAATCAGCCTATTTTATTCCGGTTAGGGTGGAAAGCTCTAAGCAGTTGGCCAAGATCTACGTTAGGGAGATAGTGAGGTTACATGGGGTTCCCCTTTTCATTGTTTCAGACAGAGATACACAGTTTACTTCTAAATTCTGGGGTAGATTGCATGAGGAGTGCTTACTTTTAGAACAACCTTTCATCCTCAGACTGATGGATAGTCGAGGAGGATGATTCAGGTGCTTTAGGACATGCATGATTGACTTTGGTGGCCATTGGGACCAGTTCTTTCCATTGTGTGAATTCTCATACAACAATAGTTATCACTCTAGCATTGACATGGCTCCATTCAAGGAGCTCTACGGCAGAGGGTGTAGATCTCCCCTAGGGTGGTTTGAGGCTGGTGATGTGAAACCTCTGGCCACTAACTTGGTGAAAGAAGCTCAGGAAAAGGTTAGGCGTATCCAAACCAAGTTATTGGCAGCTCAGAGTAGGCAAAAGGAGTATGCAGACCGCAAGGTAAGGGACATGTCATTTCAGATGTGAACAATTTTTGTTGAAGGTGTCAACTATGAAAGAAGTCATGAGGTTTGGCAAGAAGGGAAAGCTTAGTCCTTGGTATATCAGTCTGTTCGAGATTCTCGAAGATGTGGGACTAGTAGCATACAAGGTGGCATTACCGCCTAGCTTGTTGGGAGTCCATCCAATATTCCATGTATCTATGCTGAAGAGATAACATGGGGATGGGTATTACATCATCAAGTGGGATTCAATCTTATTAGATAAGGATCTTACTTATGAGAAGGAGTCAGTTGTCATTCTTAATCGGGATGCCTGGAAGTTGAGGACAAAAGAGATTAGATCGGTAAAGGTTCAATGGAAGCATTTTTCGGTTGATGAAGCCACTTGGGAAAATGAGAAGGACATGTGGGACAAGTACCCTCATTTATTTGAGGATTCAGGTACTATTTCTTTCTTGACTTAACTTATTTTCTTGTTGATCATTCGGGAATGAACAATGGGAAAATTGATATCTGTTGTAATGACCCTTTTTTGTCATCATGGGTGATCTAATCATGCAAGAATCAGGTTAGAAATTTTCCAGAATTGAAAGTTAATAATTTTAGGCTACACTAGTCTTAGACAAAATTTGATCAAGGTGACGTCTAGAGCAATCTAGGAATATATTGGGTTAAATTTATATATCTTAGCTTGACTTTATGTTAGCTAAGGCAAAAAGGAATCCATAGGACTTTTCAGAAGTAAATTTGGGTAAGCAAAACTCCCGATATCAAACCTGACGTAAAGAAGTTAGTCTGAAATGTCATGATTTGAGGGTGTGTTGCCAAAAAAGCAAAACTGGGAGATTTTTTGAGTTTTTGCCTCGCCACACCCGCTATAGTAGGTGGTGATCTGCTACATGGTCACCATTAGAGCAGAGAAATTCCCTCTATTATGGAAGTTAGAGTCGGTCAACTCTGTTATAGCGGGAGGCTTCCGCTATGACAGTAACGCTATAGTAGCATTGGGTTGCTATAGCAGGGTTAATCATTGTTAATGCAGAAACTTCCCCAAAAATGTTCATTATTTCACAAATACATTTTGGGAAAGGCTGTGGTGATTTGGCCAAAACTCTACTGATTTTCCAATAGATTTCTTTATTAAGCTAAGTCTTTTATCCCCGTAAACTAGTACTTTGATTCCTATGTCTTAGGATCATTAGTTACAGGCCTTAGGGAGGGTTTAGCTTGACCTAAGCTGTAAAATTTGGTATAAAAGGGATAATAAGGTGAAAAACTTTGGGGTTCTATTTAAAGTTATTTATTCATGATTGCATGACCATAATTCTCTGGTGTGACCATAAAATTAATAGTTTCTAGGTGAATTATTAGTGGAAAAACCCTACGATGGGTAGAATGATCATGATTTTGGTTTGGGGGTTCGGGATTAGGCTATAATCTGCAATATTTAAGGTCATGGATTAGAATTGTATTTGCTTTTCTATTTTTAGACCACAATCAGGCTGAGGTTGCAAGAAAAGGGAAAACTCAGGTTTGGTAGAGCATTCCAGGTTTGGATTGAGGTAGGTGATGGTTATTGTAACACAATTTATGTTATGTATGCATAATAACTATTTCATTAGTATTACTTGCACAATACATGTTCAGGAAAAAGGGAATGATTGTTAAATGATATCCAAAGTGTTAATCACATGCAATGAGTCTGTTTTGAAAGCTTGTTGGTTGTACAAGTGTTGTATGCTATAATTGTGGTTGTGATTGTTGTGATATCTATCATTATTGTGGGATTTACTGGTATACTGGACATCTTCACGAGATTGGTTGATGCTATTCATTAGTTAGCTCGAGTACCACGCCTGGTACAGTTTCTATTATTCATTGGTTGGCTTGGGTACCACACCTGGTACATTATTTATGATTCATTGGTTGTCTCGGGTACAACACTGGTACAATACATGGACAAGAGCTCATCCCCTGCAGGTCATGACCAGTGAGTAACCATAAGACCCTTAGCATGTGTGTGCAAGTTTACTTGTTATTCATATGTGTTGGTTCCTTGAGTGAACTCGGCTTATCTGTTTGTTGATGTCCATATGTGTTGGTTCCTTGAGAGGACCATAATTCATTGTTACTTGACATACATGTTGGTCCTTGAGTGGCCTGGTTGGTGTGTTTACGAGCTAAAGTGATTTCTTTTGTAAATTGGGGTTTCATGTTAAGTGCCATAGATGATGTCCTAGGGATCCTTGGGTGGTCCGGGTTACTTGTAAGATGTGACATAATTATATGTTGTCTATTTACTTATGTAGTTAGACATGACTATATGGTTGTTGAGTTTGGTTGTTGACTGGGAGTCTTATTGGTAGTCACATTGACTTGACTTGTTACATGGTTGTCTTGTTATACTATGTTATTGTTAAACATGCCTAGGGAGGATTATTCACTAATTTATTCAAAATATTCCTACTCGTATCTTAGCCTACATTACAACCAAATGAAGACCTACTTGATCCTAGACATGAACTTTTTTGAATTAGTAGAGCAAGTACACTAAAGGCAAGCTTATGGTTAACCTTTTGTCGCATGTGAATTTTCCTTGCGAGCAAGAGATCTTGATGCATCGTATGCCCAGGTTTTAATATTGTTTTATGAGTGAGAGGGAATTTCTTTGATGTGAGGGCACATGTTTAATACAATATGCTTAAACATTTGATCTTCTGTGTTGTGATTTCCTCTATAGTTTTTGTGCATGTTTACTTGAGTCTATTCTTGAGGTTAGGATGTATTGGATAAGTTGTCATGAGTCTAACTTAAAGAAAAAACATAATGTGAAGAGACGTTTAATGTTTATAGTAGGTGTGTTCTTAAATAGAGTGAATTAGCTTTGTTTATAAAAGAGTTAAAGAATTGTAGATATGGGGTAAAACTTACTCGAGGACGAGCAAGATTTTAAGTGTGGGGTCTTGATGTAAGGCTAAAAGTAGTGTTTTATGATATAGATTGCCTCACATTTTACTTTCTTTAAGAAGCTTTTGAGCTCACTTTATATGAATTACGCTTATGTAGCTTGTTTTGATGTGTAGATTAAAACGTGAAGGATTTTGCATGGATTTGGAATAATAAAGCGATTATGGAGCTTTGGAGCTTTGAAATCTGACTGGGAGCCAAGGAAGATGATACAGAGCATGTTCGTGATTAGGAGATCAAGACGAGATCTTAACGGAGGCAAAACAGTGAAAAAAGGCAAAAAAAATACACTATGGGGACGCCATGGGCGCCACCCCAGGCGCTCCCATAGTGCAATGCACCAGAGTGCACTAGGGGGCTGCCAAATTACACTATGGAGCCACCCTAGGCTCAACACAAGGGGAGGCTATAGGCCATTTCTAGCCTAGTTCATCCAGGAATGGTCCTTTTGACCAAGATCCGACCCGAAACTCCCCTAAACCCTATGGTACTACTTTTCTTCAGATTTTAAGGGGGAATAACATAACATATAAGAAAATAGTGTGCAAGAGAGGAGATGAATGACATTGGGGAAGAAAAATTGCAAGGACGAAGACCCAAGTATTTTCAATCTAGGTTTTCCATTTCCTTATACTTCTTTATGATTGAATCTTTGCTTATTCAGAAGTTATTGGATTTGTAGATAGTTAGTTTATGAGTAGCTAAATGTTAGATTCTAGGGTTGTGGTTGAACATGAAGATTTATGTTTAAATGATAATTGGGTTTGATTCGATTTTCATTATGAAGTTATTTATCTTTTCTTATTCGTAATGTTTTGTAGCTTGATCACCTCTCAAACACTAGCAATAAAGAACTTACATTCATAATAAGAAAAGGTAAAGCTTGGTTCTGGAACCCTAAAAAGGAGGAACGATTCGCGAACGTGGATAGGAATATACCCGTTAGCCTCGCTTAGTTGATACGAAAGATTAATCACATGCACTTCACTATCGATCGATGACCATAGGAATATAGGCATTAGAAATAACCGAGTAGGCATAGAGGCAGTTTGGAAAGATGCTCAACAACACAAATATCAACCCGCAACTAATAACTTAGGAAATTAATCAAGCTAATTATCTGATAGACTCAATTGGATTGTCACTAAATCGTAACCCTATATCACTAATCACCTCTGAAATTACAAAACCATATAAATCATCGTAAGTAGTAGAATTATAGTCATTAGTAGTAATAATCTAAACTAACACTCTTTGATAGTTTACATCACTAAATAGTTAGAATAGGAATTCGTTTTAAGTTATCAATTCATCAAATTCCGTATGGGATCGATAGTATAGACTTACAAGTCCTACATTACTTGTCACATCATGTACACTTGTGTGTGTGAAAGGATGCAACACAAGCCTACCATAAAGTCCATAGTTATACACTCCCACTTCCACTCAGGAATGGGTAGCCTCCAGGTCAAACCACCTGATCTCTGATGCTCGTACTTCACCTGCTGACAATTCAAGCACCTAGACATTAAATCTGAGATATGCCGCTTCATCCCAAACCACTAGTAGTGCTGCCTCAAGTTATGGTACATCTTTGCTGCCCCTGGATGGATAGAATATCTAGAACAATGGTACTCCTCCATAATCAACCTCACCAAATCTCCAACTCTAGGAACGCATATACGACCCTCAATCCTCAAAACACCCTCCAGTTCTAAGGTCGCCTTCCTAGTCTCACCATTCAACACCTTATCTCGAATCATCCTTAACTTTGCATCCTTGAACTGTTGTGCCCGAATCTTCTTCAATAACATAGACCTAGCCTTCACAAAAGAAAGAATTTTGCCAGGCTCAGAAATATCAAGTCTAACCAACCTATTGGCTAAGGATTGGATGTCCGAAGCCAGAGGTCGCTCCTCTACCACTAAAAAAGCCAAACTCCTTACACTCACCACCTTTCAGCTTAAGGCATCTGCCACCATATTTGCCATACCTCGGTGATAGAGAATCAAAATGGCATAGTCCTTCAGCAGATCCAACCACCTATGCTATCTTAGATTAAGGTCCTTATGGCTGAAAATGTACTGAAGATTATGATGGTCGGTGAATATCTCACAATAAACTCCATACAGATAGTGCCTCCAAATCTTCATCCAAATCTTCAACGCGAAGACTACTGTCACCAACTCTAAGTCATGAGTGGGATAGTTTTTCTCGTGAACCTTCAACTGCCTAGAAGCATATGCAATAACTTTTCCTTGTTGCATCAACATACAATCCAACCCAAATCTAGAAGCATCATAATATACGGTAAACCCATAGTGCTCAACTGGAATACTATGAATCGAAGCTGAAGTTAATAAGGCCTTGAACCTCAGAAAGCTCACCTCACACTCGTTGGAACACTGTAAAGGGACATTCTTTTGAATCAATCTAGTCAAAGGAGCTCCTATAAAAGAAAACCTATCCACAAACCATCTATAGTAACCTTCCAACCCGACAAAATTGTGAACCTCGATAAGAGAAGTGGGCCTAGCCTAATCACGAACTTTCTCAATCTTTGTTTGATCCACCATAATCCCATCCTTGGAAACCACATGCCCCAAAAATTCCATAGACTCAAGACAGAACTCACACTTAGAGAACTTTGCTTACAACTATTGATCCCGCAAAGTCTAAAGCACAACTCTCAAACATTGCTCATACTCCTCCCTACTTATCGAGTAAACCAAGATGTCATCGATGAACACTATAACAAATGAATCCAAATAGGCTCTGAACACATGGTTCATCAACTCCATGAACATTGTTGGGGCATTGGTCAAACTAAAAGACATAACTAGGAACTCATAGTGGTTATAACGAGTCCTAAAAGCAGTCTTTGGAATATCTACAGCCCTGATCCTCAACTGGTGAGAACCTGACCTCAAATCTATCATAGAGAACACTACTGCACCTTGTAGCTGGTTAAATAAGTCATTAATACGCAATATTGGATACCTGTTCTTAATTGTCACCTTATTCAACTGCCTGTAGTCAATACACATATGCAAGAAACCATCCTTCTTTACGAATAGAATAAGAGCACCCCAAAAAGACACACTAGGCCTGATAAACCCCTTACTGAAAAGATCCTGAAGCTTCTCCTTAAGCTCCCTCAACTCAGCAAGTGCTGCCCGATATGGCAAAATAGAAATGGGATGTGTGCCCGGCACAACATCAATGCCAAATTCAATATCATGATCAGGTGGAAGACCAAGTAAATCAGTAGAAAACACATCCAAATACTCACAAACCATAGGAACTAACTCAAGTGAAGTAGTGTCAGCACTAGTGTCAAAACCATAAGCAAGATAAACCAAACACCCCTTACCTATCAATAGTCGTGTCCTCGAAAATGATATAACTCTATCACACGTGAGTATCAGTACCTTTCCACACTATCAGAGATATACCAGGCATATGTAAGGTAATAGTCTTGGCAAAGCAATCCAAGACCGCGTGATAAGGAGATAGCCAAGCCATGCCTAGAATCATGTTGAAATCCACCATATCTAAGATAATCAAGTCTACCCAAGTATCATACCCCAAGATAGTCACTACACAAAATGGTACACACGATCCACTACTAAAAAAATCACCTACAAGAGTAGCTACACACATAGGCACAAACAATGACTCACACAATACCTACAAATAAGGAGCATAATAAGCAGACACATACAAAAATATAGACCCCAGATCAAATGATGCAGAAGCTGGCTGGTGACAAATGAAAATCATACTTGTGATAACATTATCTGAAGCCTCAGTCTCTGGCCTACCCCAAAAAGCATACATGTGGCTCTGTCTACCACGACCACCTAATCTACCTGGCTGAGAACCATAACATTCACCCTAGGGACCACCCTTAATATCCTACGCACCACCTCTGGCCGATGGCACTGGAGTCCTGAGGGTCGAAACTTGTTGACCCTGTTTCCTGCCCTGTCTGAACCTGGGACAATCCCTAGTAAAGTGCCTGAACTCACTGCAGTCAAAACACCCTTTGTTTTCCAGCGGCCAAAGAGGAGATCCTGCTGAACCAGAATAGCCACCATGACCTAAATACCCTGAATGTGCACCCCGCAAAGTATGACCTGAACTTTGGCAGCCTTGACTACTCTGAACCAAATAACCACTCTCTAAAATTTGTATTACTGCCTGAACGAGCCTTCTTGACTAAAAATATTGAGGTTATGCCTCGGAGAACTAAGTCCACATCATCGGAGGTGACTCAGGTGGTCTGTACTCAAGATAAGCTCTCCACTACTTAGCTGACTCTTCCAACTTAAATGCGGTGTAATCAACCCCAGGCGACTCCTGGACACTCATTAGAAACTCATGGGCGTCCTCTCTCGGTTCACCTGAAAACCTTAGAGGACCTAATCTGATAAACCTACTAAGCCTATTTTGCTCTTTATAAGACATAGTCGGCCTAGCTGCGATAGGATGAATAACAACATGAACTGTAATACTTCTAAACGGAGAGCCGCAATAGTAGGTTGCGCTCCTAAACCCTGTGGCACTGCCTGAGCTGAAGTCTATGCCTTATCTCTAACTTGCAAACCACTTGGAGTGCCTGGAAAAGTCTCTGCCTGTTACATGCCCTCTAAAAATCCAAGGATCCTAACCAATGTATCTTGAAGGACCGGCGTGGCTACAAACCCTTCTGGAGGCTGGGCTAGCCCCACACCCTCCAGCTAATGCTGAACATTCTCAACCTATACCTCTGGCTCTTATGATAGTGCCCTAGACTGGCCTCAAGCTGGTAGGGTTCAGATCGTGCTTGACTTAGACCTCTAGGTTAACCTCTGCCTTGACCCCTAACTGGGGCTCTGATAAGTTGGAAATCTACCAACTTATTTAGCTCTTAAGCATGAATTATTGCCTCAATCTTGTGCTTGTTAGATGGATTTTATGCCATTTATCTCTCATGTGCATTCATTTCTAATATTTGATGATGAACAAGAATTTTAGACAAAATGCAAGAACTAAAGGCAAAAACACAAGTAAAAAGCCAATGAAAGAAGTAAAGCTGAAAAGCTGCATCTGCGAAGCACAGGATCCCACTTGCATCTCATAAGTGGACCGCAAATTACAAGCAGAGGATGAAGCTCAAGAATTGAAGATACACACGAGATACAACCTGCATGTGAGTACCTGTAGTTCCCAGGTGCAACGTAAGAGAGAGATAGAGCACTATCAGCTTTCTCAACACCTGCGGACCGCAAGTGAAGATTTGTGGCCGCAAGTGGAGGCAGGTGATGCGCAAGTGTCCCGAAGGGTAATTTTTTTCAAAACATTCTAAGCCTATTTGGTAGTTTTCAAGGACATTTTTGGGAATTCGTGTAGACATATTCAGTTCAACAATTTTCAGATTTAATTCTCAAATTTGTAGTACCCTTAGGAAGGAAAAAAGTATAGTTGGTGACTTCATCTCCCCCAAATTGGGAAACTCCATTGTTGATCATTAAAGCTTGGATTTGAATTTAAATTCTTATTATGGATGGAACTGAGGAACACCCACATGGTCTAATCTCTTTTTCCATTGATATGAGTAGCTAAATTCTCTTCTAGGACTGTGTGCAATGATGGGTGTGTAGTATTGATTGTTTGCTCTTAAAATTGATTATATTGTATGGATCCATTGAATTCTTCGAGTTTTAATTATAAAATTAATATTTGTAAACATTGATTGAGTTCTCTAATTTCAATTTTGCTTAAAAAATGAAATTAAAATTGGTTAAGCACTCAATAGTGAGGATTGGGAATTCCCATATAAGGGCTAAAGATAGAGATAGTTTAGCCAACTCAAGCATATTTTGGTTGGTTAATTGTAATGGGTTTTGGGGTTTGAGAGAACCCAAAATAGACATGCTCTTGGGTTGAGAAACCTTGATGCATATCCAAAATCAAACCATATAGTAAATTGAATCTGAGGAAATTAATCAATCCCAATTGAAGCTATACCCTATAGAAAGCACATCCCTAGACTCCTAATCTTGATTGATCTCATCAATTGTTTTAACTTGTTTACTCTTGATATAATTACTTGTTACAAATCAAACCGCCCCCAATTTTACTTTATTATTGTTTTGATACAATATGCATGCTTATAGTAAGTTGATATACAAAATTTGGTCTGATCTAGTCCTTGTAGGATTTGATCCCGACTCTAAGTTGGGTATTGTAATTTTGCATATGACCATTAACACTCATTCTTAATTATGGAGTACGTTTGAATGTTACTAGGCCCTAGCTGCACGTGCAGGAGCCTCGTCCTCGCCCACTTATGATTTCATCCGGACCATCTGAGAAAGAATGAAACAAGCAAAAATTTAGAAGTTTATAGAGTCAAGAACGCACGATAAGGAATCAAAAAGTGGAATTTTTGTAAGAATGCACTATAGCCTCCCATAGATAAGATACAGATGTTATCATAATGATCCACGAGACTCTACTAGGCACTTGCTCTTGTACTGGTAAGACTGGTGAATCTAAAGATATGATACCACACTGACACGACCAAAAATTGGGTCATGATGGCGCATACTATAACCCCCCAGTAGGCAAGCCAAAATCCAAGACAAAAACAGAAAGTAAAGCCTAATAATAAATAATGCGGAAGCAAAATGATAAGGTGAATGGGACACAAGTATATATATAGTATAAAAATATATAATACGAGCCCTAAAGAAATAAGGAAATATAACATATACATAAGGAACCAACCCCAGACCTGGTGTCACTGGTACAAGAGCCTCTAAAGTATGGGAATAAGGCTATACAAAGATACAATTGTCTATCAAAATATAAAATAAAGACAGTAAGTCCAAGAAGAAAAGCAGTAAATCTCTAAAAGTCAAAAGCTCACCACGATCTGAATAGTAAAATTCTACGAACAAGAAGAGGATCAACATGGATGACTCATACTAGGCGTTGTACCAGAAAAAGATGCAGAAATGTAGGATGAGTACCAAAACATGGGGTACTTAGTAGGCATCATAGGCCGATCGAGCTCAGAGAATAATATACAATATAAGAGACATGAAAGTAAACTAGCTAATGTGAGCAACCTAGAAGTCTAGTCATATCAAGAACAAACTAAAAATGTAGAAAAGTACTACTCACAGTGAATAAACACAAACATATATATAAATAAATGGTGCAATGCATTATGGAATGATGCAATGTAATATGTGGCCAATGCAGTGAAAGCCCAGAATATTACCTCCAGACTGTCCTAAAATCTCACATCGGACGTAACAATAAGATAAAGTATAACTGGACCAGAATCTTACCTCAGACCGAATAGCAAAAATGGATCAAAATCTTATTCCAGATCGAATAGTAGAAATGGATGGAAATCTTACCTCGGATTGGATTTACAGATAGTACATCTTTTTTATAAACATCAAGAATTTATAATAAAAGTGGTATGCTCTCCTTGGAGCTTAAATCAATAAAAGATGAGGTAACTCAGTTTTAAAAGCCAAAAATCAGTATTTCTCCAAATAATACCGTGATCCATGTATATGTATGTATGAATGTATGCGTGTCATCTCATGTGCGTATATAAATATCTATGATTGCACACCAAGTAGGGTAGATCACCCTCCACACCATAATCGTACTAACCTGGAGTTCAGTCAGTCTAAATCACAATCTCGGGCCCACAATATCATAACAAAAGGAATAAATATGAAAAAAGGCAATAAAGAGAAAACTTAAATCAAGGAAGCTACCCTACTATGAAAAACCTATCCTAAGCATAACTAAGGGTCCTAATCTAGTCACAATACAGAAGCAAGCAACTTAAACTAAGGATTACAAATGAATACTATTCTAAGGTCCCTGAAATGGCCAAATATAAAAAATATCATCATAACCTGATTCTACCTAGCATTTCACCTGTTGACACCCAATTTTTACCCACCAGATTACGAATTAATCTTGAGCCTTTTCTAATTTTAAAACAATTTTTGAAATAATTATTTTGAAAAAAAAGATAAAATATTTTTCAAATAAGATTTATAATAGTTCTGAGTAATAATTTATATCCTTCATATTTAATTACGTGAAATTTATATAAGTTTACTTAAAGAACTATTTTAGAGTTTAATTTCATAAGAAAATTCTTTTAAAAGATTAAATGTTTGATTTTCCTTCAAATTAATTCAAATGAGAGATTAATTAAGAAATTAATTTTCATAATTGTAAAAAAGGTAATTATATGTTAAATACAATAATTATTTCAAATTGCTTAAGTTAATTAAGCTCAAGAGTTAATTGTAATTGATTCACTCTTATTTCAATTCTAGCCTATCCCTCTAAATCTATTTAAATCTTAGCCAGATTTTTGCAAATGTGACCATCAATTAAACAACACTCATAACTTCTTTTCAGCCAGCATATTGGGCCAATTGACCCACCTCCAATCCACCAACTCACAAAACCCACTCCGGCCCACACCATTTATCACCCTTATACACCTTTTCTCACAAACAGATGACACAAATGACCCCTTATCTCTCCCTTTCAGCTCCTTCTCTCTCTCTCTCTTCATCAATAGACGATGAAAAAAACACCCAGGTATAAACTCCATCGAAAACCCAGCTCAAACGACCTGTAAATCAATGCAAAACAACTCCAAAAATCCGTAAATCGTTACCACTCCATCAAATACCCTTTGTTCCTGTTTGTTTGTACAAAAAAGTGAGTTGTTCATGCTCTAGAACATCCTAGAAAGGGACATCTGGCTCCTCCAACGTTCATTCCCCTAGAATCGCGGCAAAATTAGCTCAAATTCATACCAAGAAGGTACATGTGTGGCTCAGTCTGGCTGGAGCAAGTTTGAAATTCGAATCCCTAAAGTTTTCTACCCGATTTTACCCCTTTGTTTTCCCCCTCTTTTCACCCCCCCCCAAATTTACCTATATAAACCCTCCCCTTTCATTATGTGAGGTAGCGGGCTTTGGGGGGAAAATTGAGGATTTTGGGGAAGAATTTCTCTAATCCTACGCAACCTAGTCAGTTTTAAGAGAAAAATACACTAAAAAGTCGATTTCCAATGGGTTGGAATTGAACTCCGACGGTGGTGAAGTTTCCGATGAAGTCTCGTTGTCTCAGTCGCTGCTCTAAAGAAGGTAAAACCCCTCATTCAGTCTTTCTCTCTTCTTTTCATGTTTGTTTTATTGTTCTTTAGAAATGTTCATATGGTGATTGGACTGGTCTTGTATTTTCTCTTTAATGATTAAGTCATGTTTAAATATTGATCCTTGTCATGTGAGGCTGTCTATGATTGTTCCGTTTTCATACTTGTTTAAGATGCAGAGATGATCTTTTCTTGGTTTAGAATATAGAAGTCTGAATCATAATTTTGAAATTTTTGTGTGTTTAGCTGTGGTAAACGAGTTAGCCTAGACTACTGTGTTCTGCTTCTGACACTCTTTGGGGCAAGGATTTGCTATTTGAGAATTCTCATTTCTGTCAAAATATCAGTTCGTCTGGAAAGTTCTAATGCAAGTATTAGAATCTGAGTTTTTTTTATGTTGACCCTGATTAATAGCTATGTGTGAATAGCAGCATGTTACAGTAAAGTTTACGTCTTTGAAACAAGCTATCTATCCCTTCATACCTCTCTCCTCTATTTTTTGTTCTACGAAATTTTGAAGATAGAGTCCATTTTTTTTGCTATATGCTACTGGGCATCAAGGGAATTTGTCATATCTTCAAGTTCGGAGAGATTAAGGTCTATTTGTATGACAACATGCTATGTGTTTGTTGTTATTAATCTTGGTTGTTTGATATCGAAATTTGGCGATAGCTTCTTTGCTTGAGAATCTGGTAAATTCTGTTAAGGTTCGTTTAATAAAATTTCTTGGATCTGGTAGATCTTCTTTCATGATTCGATCATGTAGCTTTTGGCTAAATTTGAATGACTCCTTTTTGACATAAAGTTTGGCAGATGCATACTCGTGAATGATCTCTTTGTATGACCTGTTGCTTAAGATATGAATCTCCTAAGTTCTAATTGGTAGTTAAAATCTATGCTTTGGTTCCTCGTGAAAGTATAGGATCTGGTTCTTTCAGGCAAACGTTTGAACTGATGCAAAAAAAAATATGAAAAAATCTAGACTCTTTTTTTGGTGTGATATACTTGTTTGTTCTTTGAGTATTGTTGAGAGAATTCATATACTAATTCCTTGTCGCATCCATCCTCTTGCTTTAAATCTCTCTCTTCTCTCGTTTTAAACACATGTTTTCCTTTGCTTGAGAATAACTCTAAAGGTGTTTATGATCCAACTCTACTCTTAAATGACGAGTCAGTATAGGGTAAATTCAGCTACCTTAGACGTTCAGCATGTCATGCCTCACTTGCTGGTTCGAGTTGCCCTTATGAAATCACTTTGTTTGAATCTCGAAAGTTCGATTTTACAAAGACATGATGCATCCTATCCATATTACTTTGAACCTGCTAATTGATATCTGGGAACTCCTTTTGTTCAAATGTAACTCATAGACCGGGATTTATGCAGAAAATAAGACCTGATGTAATGTGCCTATAGTAATTATTATCAAACACATATGTTGGTTAAATGCATTTGCTACTTATTTTGTGCACTAATCCTCGTCACTCTTTTTGTTTTGCATGAACACTGCCTTGGGTCCAATTTGGACTCCCTCCTTGCATTTCGAGTTGGGTTTGGAAGAGCCCAATAGCTTTATTGAGTCGGCCTTATCAAATCGAAGGAAGCTGATATGCATTGTATATGGGCTGATATACAAACAGGAAACGGGCCAAAGCCCTGGTTGAAATACCAAAGCAGCAGCAGCCCAAAGATGGGGAAAATTTGAATAAATTGGACTAAAAGTCCGAGAATAGCTGAAAATGGGTTTCAAGGCCCAAGTTTAGATTCAGGGCAGATTTTAGAAAGTCCAATTCAATTTAATTAGGCCAAGGGGCTGGATTAACTCCTTCTATCTCATTTATCTTGCTTAGTATAGGTTATTGGTATTAATTGTTTATCTCTAACACTTTTAACTTAGTTGAAATTCCCCTAAAAGAGTTGTTATTTTTTTGGTTTTTAACACTTTTTCTCAAAATTCATTTATGCATGACTTCTTCACATCAAGCATGTTTTCTTCATAAACTCTTTACGAAATTATTTCCAAGTCTTTCAAATCTCATTTAGTTTTTTAGTCAAGCTATAATTTCAGAACAAGATGTTTTTTTCTCAAAGTTAAACAAACCAAGTTCTTTTCAAAAAGTAGTCATAAAAAGTTATTTTCAAACAAGTCCGGATAACCGCGAGTTAGCGGATGTTTCGAATGCCTTTAAACCCTTCTCAAAACTTTAATATGAACCACTTACCCATAGTCTCTTTAATTTTTAAAGTCTATCTGTTTTAGACTTTAAAGATTTTGGTAAGTTTTTCTTGGTTTTTACTTTTATAAAAACTAAGTCGCGACTCTTTCTTTTACTTGAAAACGTTTTGAAACTTTAACTTAGATTTTTCGAAATGATTTTCAAAACACAAGTCATTTTTTCCCGTAAAATAGAAATGGCGGCTCTGCTTGGGAGTATTCAACTAGGTTCTAACCTTATTGTTTGCAACTAACTAATTTGGCTAACTATTCAGATTGTAATAATTAGTAACTTTATTGCTTTCCTTATTTGTTTACTTTTCCGCAAAATATAAATTGTTCATGGCATTTTCTGCATCTCTTGGCAAAGCATTAGAATGCATTAGGGGTAAAAAGGTGATTATGCAAGTATTTGCAATCGTTCTTGACAGAACACACAATTTTCAAAACAGACAAGTGAAGTAGTTGACCCGAGATCGGTTAACGGTCACTTGTTGTTTTAGCCTTGGTTATCCGCCTGGGTTCCCGGTCAATTTCAAACCTATTCTAGAAACTCCGGATAGAGCAAAACCAAATCTCGAAAAAGGCATTGACCTAAGATGTCTTAATATCTGAGGAATTTTAAGTCCATTAGTAAGACCACCTTGTGTTGGAAAGGGCCCACGATCCGAAAGAACAATCATCCCCTATGTGCTCAATTGAAGGATGTGATGTCGAGTTGTACGAATCATTATCTCTTGGGATTGGGATATATTTAGATAGTCTTTTATTTTTGGAGATTGTCATCCGAAAGGCGTTCAGAATTTGCAAGAAGTCCGAGAAGTTCAAGAACGAAGGACCAGCCACGGCGGACTAGTTTAGGATTGTACCCATGCGCGGGACTGATTTTGATGTACATTCCTTTTCCTGCAATTTTGTACCCTCATTTTATTTAATCAAGATGTATAAATATATTTTGGAGAAATGGAACGTTTACAAATGACATACATATCCTTCAATTCATTAGGCCTACCTTTGGCATAAAAGGTCACATATCCGTATAGGATGTGCTATGAACTGTTATGTGATATAACTGCTTTATGTGCTATGTGTGTTGCTTGAATCAAGAAAAATTGGTCCATCCCGTGCCTAAATTATCTAGAACACAGTAAGCAAAATATAAAGCCCACCGCAAAATTCGATCAAAATCGTCATTGGAGTTCTTCAAATTTCCCCAGAAAAATCCAAAGACTTCTTAAAACCCTTTTAAGTCTTGTTCAGAAAATGAACTTACAATCCTTTCAGGGCCCATCCCTTATCCTTAAGAAATTTTCATTTCCCCACTTCGAAAATGCCAAAGAATTCAGAAGATACATCAAGTGCTGAAGCCTCGACAAGTCAAATCTCCTGACAGAATCTACCTACCCCAAAATCGATCCTGTCCGTCGAACCCTCGAGCCAAGGATTACCCGTGGATCAATTCGCCTTGACAAAAGCAACTTTATGTGTTTATTTCCAGTCAAATGTCTTGCATTGTTTACCACTTATGAAATCTAACATATTCTTCCTTTTGAGTTATTCTTCCCGTAACAGGTAAAGAAACTGATCTGTGTTGAGAAAAAAGATGGCAGAATCCTCTTACCTCACAAAATCAAGAGAAAGCAAGGTTTCCTCCCCTGATCATAACTTAGGGCAAACAATAATGACTGAGGATACTGAGAACATCGCTTTAACTAGGATGACTACTCTCCTATCTAAGTAAAGTGAGTTGATTGCGCTACTGATGCAACAAGTTGATAAGATGAGAAATGAGATGAGAGAGACAAGTAGTATGATTAATTTGATCATCCATGCAAAATCACCTAACCCAAGTGAAGGAAGGTCTCTACTTCATGTCCCTCCCTTGAATACGGCGGCACCTGAACACTCTTCCAACAATACCCTTGCATTTTCTTATAACTGGAGCACAGAAAAGTCTCTCAAATACGAGTCGATAAAACCTTCGCCACAAAAAATCTACCCTTCAACCTCGCAAAGCCCCTATCCCATCTTTTATACCCGAGCTAAATATAAAACTCCATCCAAAAAGTACCAAGCTCCACCTCCAAATTACTAGCCGCCTCCACAAACATGCCAAAACTTTCAGTCAAATTTTCAAGCACCAATTACTTTCTACTCAAATATCCAAACATACCACGAAGTAGCTACCCCAACATACCAAAATAAAATATTTCATCCAAGTCATAAGAAGAAGCCTCCCCGGGTCTTTACTCCATTAGCTGAAAGCTGAACTCTACTCTTTGAGAGACTGAAAGCAGCTGGACTAATTCAGCCTATCGAACCAAAGCCTGCTAATCCAACATCTAAATTCTTCAAACCCAATCAATATTGCGGATATCATTCAGGAAGTGTTGGACATACCACTGAAGAATGCATCAATCTGAAACATGAAATTCATAACCTAATCGATCAAAGAGTCATCATTCTCCAAACAACCTCTCCTGGTAGCAATCCTTCACCAAAACATGGAGGGGTGACCATAAGTATAGACGAAACTGATGACGAATGGTATGCAAGAACTATTCTTAATAAAGAGGAGATCAAGAATTACCAAGACCTTTGATTCATCTATCCCAGTTTTTCCCTGTAAGTGACGATTTAGGGGATGGAATAGGAGACCTATTCAAGGAATGCGATGCCATAATAGAAGAAACCCTCAAAGCAGCCATGATTAGGGATGCCAGGCCTGGCGAAAAGTTGCAAAATTGGGCCGCAACTCCCCTCATGACTCTCCACTTGGCTGGGTAGACAAAGACTCTGTTTTGCAAAAATCGGTGATGGTCCGGATGAGGCTCCGCGACCCACCCTTTATATTTTCAAATTTCTCATACTATTTTATCGCTTTCCAAAAGGCACAGACCCACATCCATGCGGGTTATAGCCATAGTTTGCGAATATTTTCAGATTTCAAAGAAAGCCTCCTTATTTTGAAAATAAAATTAAAAAAAATAAAAAATAAAAATTACTGTTCAAAATTATTTATGTTTACTGGTTATTACCTAACCTGCTTTATTATGGTTTCAGTAACAATAAGCTAAAACCTACCATTGTCATGTTATGTCAAGAGCTTAACGAACAAACCGGGCTAGATGGTGATGATTTCGAGGAGTATGTTGAAGATGTCATGGTCCTTGAACAAATGACCAAGAAGTCTAAAAACATCAAAGACTAGAAAAGGCCCCACCTAAAAGAGTTTGAGGTGGCCAATCTGGGAGGTAACGGTCAAGAAATCAGCATCAGTGTTCATTTGTCAAAGGCACAAAAGAAAGAGCTCATCAGTCTGCTCAAGCCATACATCAACATCTTTGACTGGTCCTACAATAATAGGACGAGGATGAGCACAAACATCATCTTCAAAAATTTATTGGTCAATCCCAAGAATGGACAGTTAATCTTTTTCTCCCACGAGACAAAAGTAAGTTTGCACCAAATTGGCAAGGATTGTACATTGTCCAAAAAGTGCTATCTGGATGAGCTTTGATTTTGTTTGAGATAGATAATCAAGCATGTCCAAGCCAATCAACTCTGATGATGTGAAGAGATACTATGCCTAAAATTTCTTCTCCTTCTATTTCTTTCCCTGTAATCGCACTTTTAGATTGTAATCATTTTTATGCTTTGTAATGGCTTAAAAGGTCCCTATCCTCCTACTATGAACTACGTTCGACCTGAATTCTCAAGAATGAGATACGTAGGTGACCTGTGTCGGCTTTGGTCAACCCCTTAGGAAAATCTATCTTTCCCCTTCCTATCTACGAACTACATTTGACCTAAATTCTCAAGAATGAGATATGTAGGCGGCCTGTGTCGGCTTCGGTCAACCTCTTAGAAAAATCTATCTTTACCCTTCCTATCTACGAACTACGTTCGACCTGAATTCTCAAGAATGAGATACGTAGGCGGCCTTTGTCAGCCTTGGTCATCCCTTAATTATTTCCAACATTCTCCCACTACAAGTGTGGGAACTATGTTTGACCTGATTCTTGCCTCAACGAGTGATGTGCAGGCATTTTACGGCACATTGGACTCCTCTAACTAAGAAAAATCACGAGTTTTCAAGCAACCTTTGTTGTTTTTGATGGTTTTTATGTTGTATTTGCAGGAAAAGTAGACAAAGATAGAAAAGGATGAAAATGCTAAAAATGATTCCACTGGATAAGGGTGACGGTTGGTGTGAGGAACCGTCACGCCTGTGACGAATCACTGGACCAACATTCAAGGTAACATAATTGGGAAACAATCACTGTATAAAGTTGACGATTGGTGTGACGAACCGTCACACCTGTGACTGGCCGTCAGGAAAGCCGTCAAACTGAGGCAGTTGGAATACATGCACTGGTTAAGAGTGACGGGAGCCATGATAGTTCATCAAAGTTGTGACATTCCGTCACAGCAACCCGTCAAACATAAGCCACTGATAGAATACACTGGTTAAGAGTGACAGTTCAGGTGACGAACTGTCACAAGCCTGACGAGGCGTCAAGGCAAGCCGTCAAGATCAAAAAGCGGGATCCGAGTCTATTTTTTGAAAATTTATTTCCTGGTCTACTATAAATACCCCAGTGTTAGGGTTATTTTATTTGTTCGATATTTGACAATTAAAACGTATATTTTGAGGGAGTTTTTGAGTGACACAAAGGGAGAGAAACGACACTCTTGTCTTCTTCTTTGGGATTTTCACCATTGTTGCTTGAAATCTACGGAAGTTTAAAGTGAAGTTGTGATTTGTATATCGTAAAAACATCTTCTTCTTATTATGAATACTATTAATTCTTTCTTTCATTTAACAAGCATGAGTGGCTAAATCTCTCACAACTAGGTTTGTGGGAGCCATGGCAAAAGTGATGATATAGATTTCGGATGACGTTGGGTTTAATTTGTATGTCGTTCACGTTGTTAATCTTGTGTGTTTAACATTTTCTAATGGTTGCAAATATTAGAACATGCCTAGGTTTGATTTGCTTGAACTAAGAGATTAAAACTGGATAAATTAGATTAACAACGAGGATTCGGGACTCTTAACTCTCGTCTAATGATTAATGCTTTAGCTAGATTAATCTACTTGATGCTTTGGTTGAAATAAGTAATTTTATATTTTCAAGTTCGAGAGAATTGAAAAGGGAATGCGTCTATTTGGTTGAGAAACACTTAGACGTAAGCATGAATTCAATCACTTCGTGATAGACATACAGAAAGAACCCAACTAAGCTCTTATTCGAATTCATTACGATGCCATGGTGAACACTTCCTTAGTTCACCTCTCATATTCATTCCTTAACTCGTGAAACTCGTTGATTGTTATTTAACTTGTTTAAAATTGATCAACACAAACCCCCCCATTTACCAGAAATTATCGATTATTAGTCAACTAAGTTACTAATAACTTAATTTGCACCTTATTCACTGTGGGATCGACCCCAACCTTTGTTGGGTTCTATATTTGACAGCGACCGCTTACGCTTCTTAATTGAGGTGTAGTTTCGGCGTTATCAATGGGATACATAAGTGACACAACAGCTCGGTCATATCACCCAGAAAATGGAAACTGGGGCAGAATTTTTCGAGAAAGAGATATCAAAAATTCAGAAGGCGAAGATCGTTTTCAAGGAAGTCAAAATACAGAATATATATTGAGAAAGAATCTCATAATCCCACAGAGTCTCAAGTCCCTTGCCAATGGAGTGAGATTCATTGCAAAATCTTTAACTGGGGCAGAAATTTTGAGAAAGACCTCAAACGTTTCACCATTCTTCATTCAAGAGTTTGGAATTAAACTCCAAAGAGTTCCCCAACACCGAGGGATCAGAATCTACTTCAAAAAATCCCCAGTTATAACAAAGTTCGAGGGGGATCAATCCCCTTCTATGACAGATCTTCAAAAAAATATTTTGAACTCGCCATCTAGGATGACAAGGGATCTCCAGAGTCCGCCAGTGGTGTGTCAGAAACGTCAAGGCCTTGAGTAAAGGACATTCATTGAGCTAGCACATGACATGACGGGCAGAGACTTTTTCAAAACTATCCTTTTTCAAAACCTTTATTTTCCAAAGAACTTGTTTGAAAAATCTTTACAATAGATTAGTTTTACTCCTTTATAATTTAACTTTGTCTTATGTCTACCATAACCCGGGGAGTCGAGAACGATGAGTACCCGAGAGTGGAAAGCACCTAGAAAAGACAAAGCAAGGAGCAGAAGATCGAAGGAGGTCAACACAGATCAGTTTCACAAAAGTGAACTAACAATTTTTCTGTGGATGCAGGTTGTCCTAAAAAGTATGTTAGAAATCAGTAAAAGTCCCTCGTTATCCAATGCATTCAAAGAAAAGCAACGAGACCAGATGCCCCAAAATTTGGCGAGAAAAGCCAAAGCAGCGGAAAGAAGCCAAAGATGGCAAAAGTCCCTAGAACGGGCGAATCTTCTTGTAGTTCACAGAAACTACCAGATAAAGAGAGACTGACAATGTCCTCAAGTCCCCAAATGGATCAGGACATTTTGGTGAGTTTCGAACTGGGACACCAAACAAGAGATCGACGTCATTCTTCATCAATCCTTGACAAGTCAGAAATTACCACGAACAGACGATGTTCAAAGACGGTATTTATGGTTGTCCCCAGAAATGGACACGACCATTTCATTCACATTTCAAATAAAAGTCTGTTTTGATTAGCTTCATAAACATCGTCTTTAAAGTTTTTCAAATTTGACTATGGTCTCTAGTTAGAGTGACACCGTGTCTACTAACCGTTTGCCTTGAGTACAGGTATCCATAAAGGAGTCGACATGACAAAACAAAGACCAGAGGTGATGTTTTCTGTGACTTTTCCATGGGCCATTGCATCATACGGCATTATATTGCATCACATTTTGCATTCATATTGCACCATGTCACATTGCATCATGCTGCATTACATGGCATACGCATTATGTCGCATCATGTTATATCATATCGCATTGCATTATATTATATTATGTTGTATTGTACTATATGGCATCATATCACAGGAACCATGCCACGAGGGCCATCATATTTGCATGTCGCGAGGACCATGCCACGAGGGCCATCATATTTGCATGTCAAGAGGACCATATCATATTTGCATGTCGCGAGGACTATGCCACGAGGGCCATCATATTTGCATATCGCGAGGACCATGCCATGAGGGTCATCATATTTGTATGTCGAGAGGACCATGCCACGAGGGCCATCATATTTGCATGTCGTGAGGACCATGTCATGAGGACCATTGCATAATCATCCACATTATCATTCAATACCGCAAATACACATCCCCTATGAAGACTATTTCCCTCTACTGGCCGGTTTCAAAGAGGATGACATTCATAGGCGTCCCTAAGTTGTACTTGTTGCGTAGGATCAACCCTCAGCATGCTTATATCCGAGATCGCATGAGATGATGGAGTCTAACATTGAGGATATCATTATCATTATCATCAATCATTATGCCAAGTCTGGCACTCAGCATGCTTATATCCGAGATTGCGTGAGACGATGGAGTCTAACATTGAGGATATCATTATCATCATTATCATTATCATCAATCATTATGCCAAGTTTGGCACTCAGCATATTTATATCCAATATCGTGTAATACGGAGGAGTCTGACGTTGAGGGAATATTTGCTCCTTTATTATGTCAAGTCTGGAATTTGGCATATTTATATCCGATATCGCGTAAGACAGAGGAGTCTGACGTTGAGGGTATATCTGCTCATTTATTATGCCAAGTCTGGCATTCAGCATATTTATATCTGATATTGCGTAAGACGGAGGAGTCTGACATTGAAGATATTTATGCACTCTTATTCAAAAGTGTCGATCGCCATAAGATGCAACTATATTTGATCGTGTGGCAAAGGCCTTGTCACTCCCGATGATCAGAAACACTTGCCATCAAGGTCAAAAGCATATAGTCCGAGGGATGTCTGTAAAATGCCATTCAAATCGAACGATGAACTGAATTTCCTCAAATTGGAAGGCCAAAGGTTCTTTGTAAGTCACAACGATATCTGAAATCGGATAGTGTGCAAGATTGCCCGAAACTTGACAAACTAAGAGTTATCTGTAAGACGCAGTGATATATGAAACCGGATAGTGTGCAAGATCACCTAAAGATTGACAGTTTAAGGGTAATGCGTAAGTTGCAACATTATCTTAAATTGGATAAAGTGCAAGACTACCGAAAATTGATAGTCCAAGGGTTGTCTATAAGCCGCGGCATATCCATATTGATATTGTGCACGACTACATAAAGGCTAGCAATTCAAGGGAAATATGTAAGTCGCATCACATCCAAGATCGGATAAAAGTGCAGGATTACCCAAAAAACTGACAATTCGAAGAACATTCGTAAGCCGCCTCTATCCAAAGTCGGATGATGTTCAAGATTACTCTAAGTTGACAAGTTAAAGGCATCTGTAAGCCGCCTCTGTTGAAAGTCGGATGATATTCTAGATTACCCAAAGCCCAACAATGCAAGTAATATCTGTTAGTCGTATCGATATGGATGATGCACAAGATTTACCCCAAAGGCATATGCCAAAGACCGCTACCAATAGCCAAGAAGGCTATCACATTCAACAAAATGCCACAAACGGTCAAGAGGACCGTCACCATCACCACAACTACGAAAGTCATCATATTCAAAGATCACCATATTCAACCACCTCGTTACAGTCGGATTATCAACACTTATAAGTCACAACAATGGAAATACGCAAAGTGTTTAAGACGCAACAACGGGAATGCGCAAATCTAACACTTCTAAGATGCAGCAACGAGAATGCGCAAAGTGTTTAAGTCGCAACAATAGGAATGCACATATCTAACACTTCTAAGCCGCAGCAACTGGAATACGCAAAGTGTTTAAGTTGCAACAACGAGAATGCGCATAAGGCAATCCAATCTGATAGCCAAGAAGGCCAACATGTTTAATCATCATGGAAATTGCTATTTCCTAAGACAGAGACGGGAAATGATGACATCTTCTTCAAGAAAGAAACAAACACGAAAAATGAGGTACAACGCTATCTCTCTTTATCGAGCTACTTTACTACTGACCATTTTGTTTCAAAGTATTACTGAGAACATCCGAGAGGATGAAAATCTCAAACCAAAACAATAGGTACAAAGCACATCAAAAAGATGTCACAACCTAAGATTCGGACATAACCCAAGGATGAGATATGACCAAGAAACTACCTCTCCAAGTGGAATTATATTACTACTAACAATTTTGTTTTGAGATATTATCGAGAGCATCCGAGAAGGATGAAATTCTCAAAGCAAAATCACAGGTGCGGACTACACAAAAAAAGGACGCATCACAACGTGGAACTTTTTCTTAGCAGCGAACTGGTACATAGTTCGAAGAGGGATATCAAACTCTTTGGACGCGAGCTGAGGAACAATTACCACCGCCATCAAACCACACCCCGGTGATAAGGCATGTGGTTATTTATTTTCTTTGGGTCTTAGTTTCGCATCCAGGGTATTTCCTAAAACTCACGTTGGATGCAATATTCCTTCTTTTCAAATCCGGGTGATGATACACCTCGATCATTAGAAATTATGTCCAGGTACAATCTTACTTATGGGTGTGAAGAGCTCCATATTCATAGTTGAGAGGTTGCAAGCCTCTTTTCTATAAGATCAAATTATTTGTCACTCATCCCGAGCCAAAGGTTATCTCAACATAAAGATTACATTTTCCACCGATTGAGTCGAACTACAAGCAGCCTGATTCCTAAGTCATGGGATATGTAGACGGGCTCTATTTTGAAAACTCGGCTGCATTCAAAACTCCCCCCCAATTCTCTTACTCCACAACTTTCTAGTCTTTCCGTACTCTAAAACCAGGATAGTTCGATTTTTTTTCAAAATCGTGCGTAAAATCAAGCATCTTGAACTCCAAGTGGCCTGAGTTCTCATATAACCTGAGATATGTAGGAAACTCGATACCGGAGTTTGGCCATGATTCTTGAAAATTCGTGCTAGAACTAACCGCTTCCTGAAGATGAATATGTGATCGAATAAAATTGGGAACGTCAATTTCCTTTGCCCAGGGTTCATTACACTCACACTACCCAAAGGGACGAGCAGTTGTTGACACCCAATTTTTACCCGCCACATTACGAATTAATCTTGAGCCTTTTCTAATTTTAAAACAATATTTGAAATAATTATTTTGAAAAAAGGGATAAAACATTTTTCAAATAAGCTTTATAATAGTTCTGAGTAATAATTTATATCCTTCATGTTTAAATACGTGAAATTTATATAGTTTACTTAAAGAACTATTTTAGAGTTTAATTTCATAAGAAAATCCTTTTAAAAGATTAAACGTTTGATTTTCCTTCAAATTAATTCAAATGAGAGATTAATTAAGAAATTAATTTTCATAATTGTAAAAGAGGTAATTATATGTTAAATACGATAATTATTTCAAATTATTTAAGTTAATTAAGCTCAAGAGTTAATTGTAATTGATTCACTCTTATTTCAATTCTAGCCTATCCCTCTAAATCTATTTAAATATTAGCCGGATTTTTCCTAATTTCTATCAATTTGGCTATGTCCTTAACCTTTTGGACACATTTTTACAAATGTGGCCATCAATTAAACAACACTCATAACTTCTTTTCAGCCAGCATATTGGGCCAATTGACCCGCCTCCAATCCACCAACTCACATAACCCGCCCCGACCCACACTATTTATCACCCTTATACACCTTTTCTCACAAATAGATGACACAAACGACCCCTTATCTCTCCCTTTCAGCTCCTTCTCTCTCTCTTTGTCAATAGACGATGACAACAACACCCAGGTACAAACTCCATCGAAAACCCAGCTCAAACGACCTGTAAATCAATGCCAAATGACACCAAAAATCAAGAAATTGTTACCACTCCGTCAAAATCCCTTTGTTCCCGTTTGTTTGTATAAAAAACTGAGTTGTTCATGCTCTAGAACATCCTAGAAAGGGACAGATGGCTCTTCCAACGTTCATTCCCCTAGAATCGCAGCGAAATTAGCTCAAATTCATACCAAGAAGGTACATGCATGGCTCAATCTGGCTGGAGCAAGTTTGAAATTCGAATCCCTAAAGTTTTCTACCGATTTTACCCCTTTGTTTTCCCCCTCTTTTCACCCCCAAAATTTCCCTATATAAACCCTCCCCTTTCATTGTGTGAGGTAGCGGGCTTTGGGGAAAAATTGAGGATTTTGGGGAAGCACTTCTATAATCTTACGCAACCTAGTCAGTTTTAAGAGAAAAATACACTAAAAATTCGATTTCCAATGGGTTGGAATTGAACTCCGACGGTGGTGAAGTTTCTGACGAAGTCTCATTGTCTCAGTCGCTGCTCTAAAGAAGGTAAAACCCCTCATTCAGTCTTTCTCTCTTCTTTTCCTGTTTGTTTTATTGTTCTTTAGAAATGTTCATATGGTGATTGGACTGGTCTTGTATTTTCTCTTTAATGACTAAGTCATGTTTAAATGTTGATCCTTGTCATGTGAGGTTGTCTATGATTGTTCCATTTTCATACTTTTTTAAGATGTAGTGATGATCTTTTCTTGGTTTAGAATATAGGAGTCTGAATCATGATTTTGAAATTTTTGTGTGTTTAGCTGTGATAAACGAGTTAGCCTAGACTACTGTGTTCTGCTTCTGACACTCTTTGGGGCAAGGATTTGCTATTTGAGCATTCTCATTTCTGTCAAAATATCAGTTCATCTGGAAAGTGCTAATGCAAGAATTAGAATCTGAGATTTTTTTATGTTGATCCTGATTGATAGCTATGTGTAAATAGCAACATGTTACAGTAAAGTTTACGTCTTTGAAACAAGCTATCTATCCCTTCATACCTCTCTCCTCTATTTTTTGTTCTACGAAATTTTGAAGATAGAGTCCATTTTTTTTGCTATATGCTACTGGGCATCAAGGGAATTTGTCATATCTTCATGTTCGGAAAGATTAAGGCCTATTTGTATGACAACATGCTATGTGTTTGTTGTTATTAATCTTGGTTGTTTGATATCAAAATTTGGCGATAGCTTCTTTGCTTGAGAATCGGTAAATTCTGTTAAGGTTCGTTTAACAAAATTTCTTGGATATGGTAGATCTTCTTTCATGATTCGATCATGTATCTTTTGGCTAAATTTGAGTGACTCCTTTTTGACATGAAGTTTGGCAGATGCATACTCGTGAATGATCTCTTTGTGTGACCTGTTACTTAAGATATGAATCTCCTAAGTCCTAATTGGTAGTTAAAATCTATGCTTTGGTTCCTCGTGCAAGTATAGGATTTGGTTCTTTGAGGAAAACCTTTGAACTGATGCAAAAAAAAACATGAAAAAATCTAGACTCTTTTTTTGGTGTGATATACTTGTTTGTTCTTTGAGTATTGTTGATAGAATTCATATACTGATTCCTTGTCGCATCCATCCTCTTGCTTTAAATTTTTCTCTTCTCTCGTTTTAAACACATGTTTTCCTTTGCTTGAGAATAACTCTAAAGGTGTTTATGAGCCAACTCTACTCTTAAATGACGAGTCAGTACAGGGTAAATTCAGCTGCCTTAGACGTTCAGCATGTCATGCCTCACTTGCTAGTTCGAGTTGCCCTTATGAAATCACTTTGTTTGAATCTCGAAAGTTCGATTTTACAAAGACATGATGCATCCTATCCATATTGCTTTGAACCTGCTAATTGATATCTGGGAACTCTTTTTGTTCAAATGTAACTCATAGATAGGGATTTATGCAGAAAATAAGACCTGATGTAATGTGCCTATAGTAATTATTATCAAACACATAGGTTAGTTAAATGCATTTGCTACTTATTCTGCGCACTAATCTTCGTCACTCTTTTTGTTTTGCATGAACACTGCCTTGGGGCCAATTTGGACTCCCTCCTTGCATTTCAAGTTGGGTTCGGAAGAGCCTAATAACTTTATCGAGTCAGCCTCATCAAATCGAAGGAAGCAGATATGCACTGTATATGGGTTGATATACAAACAGGAAATGGGCCAAAGCCCTGGTTGAAATACCAAAGCAGCAGCAGCCCAAAGATGGGGAAAATTTAAATAAATTGGACTAAAAGTCCGACAATAGATGAAAATGGGTTTCAAGGCCCAAGTTTAGATTCAGGGCAGATTTTAGAAAGTCCAATTCAATTTAATTACGCCAAGGGGCTGGATTAACTCCTTCTATCTCATTTATCTTGCTTAGTATAGGTTATTTGTATTAATTATTTATCTCTAACACTTTTAACTTAGTTGAAATTCCCCTAAAAGAGTTGTTATTTTTTTGGTTTTTAACACTTTTTCTCAAAATTCATTTATGCATGACTTTTTCACATCAAGCATGTTTTCTTCATAAACTCTTTACGAAATTATTTCCAAGTCTTTCAAATCTCATTTAGTTTTTTAGTCAAGCTATAATTTCAAAACAAGATGTTTTTTTCTCAAAGTTAAACAAACCAAGTTCTTTTCAAAAAGTAGTCCTAATAAGTTATTTTCAAATAAGTCCGGATAATCGCAAGTTAGCGGATGTTTTGAATGCCTTTAAACCCTTCTCGAAACATTAATATGAACCTCTTACCCATAATCTCTTTAATTTTTAAAGTCTTTATCTGTTTTAGACTTCAAAAAATTTCTTAAATTTTTCTTAGTTTTTACTTTTATAAAAACTAAGTGGCGACTCTTGCTTTTACTTGAAAACGTTTTGAAACTTTAACTTAGATTTTTCAAAATAATTTTCAATACAAGTCATTTTTTCCCATAAAATATCACCCTAACAATCATGAAATTTATAAAATATACTATCTAATCGAGCTAAGTCTAATGAAAGGAAATCATAACTTACCTCGTGACTAAATGACAACTACGAACCGTCCCTCGAGAGACTTTTTCTTTTGCAGTACCTCAAAATGCTACCACACTATCACAAATATATTCTACACATCAATACAGGACTAACGATACCTATATTAATATCTCAAAATTTAGGCTGAAAATCGAGTAAAAAATCAACCCTCGAGGCCCATTGACAAAAATAAAAATATAATTCACAATTATGATCCTTATAGGGTAATAAATTCAGGCCCAAAAGTTAGGCAAAATGGAAATCACTTCAGGGCTCAAAACAGCCCAAAAAGTTGATCAATGGAAATTTGGAGAATTAAAATACAAAATTGATGGAATTAGAGACGGATACACGTGATATACTAGCGAAAATAATATGGGGGAGTACAAGGAACTTACTCTGATGCAATTTAGATTAAAATTCTTCAAAGAACATCTCCTAAGCTTAAAAGATTTTCCAAGTTCGTTTAAAAATAGAGGAAAAATCAAAGTTGAGAGATATATATTGCCAGGGATCCTTCACCACGAATGCAAAGACCCCACCGCGAACACGATCGTCCTCTCGTGAATGCAAAGAGGGACCTTGACAGAGTCCCAATGACCCTTCTTTGCGAACATAGAGGACCCATCACGAATGCGAAGAGGAATCATGAGCTGCACCAGCAGCTCCCGAACTAGCAGAAGCCTAGTCTAAAAATGACTCTGAATGAACCCTCAGGGTTCATTCAGAATCCTACAAACATAAATCAAATAAGTTATCCAATTAAAAATGATATTCTAGACTTAACGGAATCATTGAACTGATCAATGGAGGTCGTCTTGAAGAAATATTAACCAAAGTCAATACTTTTTTGGTTTTGCATAAAAACCACCCAAGTACCCAAAATGAGTTCAAAAGCCTCAAGACCAAATCAAAGGTTCCACTAGTTGAAAATTTACGTTTCAAAGCTAACGGGGCTGACGGAATTCTCATTCGAGCCCATTTACTCAAAATATTGACCAACGTCAAGTATTTCAACTTTAAGAGTTCAAAAATAGGATAACTCCTCTAAGACCCAATCGAACACCTTGAGAAACGTGTCACCCATCCCAACAAGTCATAAAAGCAGTGTAGAAGCTATGGAAAGGGTCCCAACAGTAAAATACATGAAAAAGAGGAAATGACCATGCGGGTTATTACAATTCTCTACTCTAAGTAGTTCCTACACAATATCCTATGAAATCAGACAAAGTTTATACACAAAAATCCTTCAAAAAGTATTTATATTGGCCCACAAACTCAGAACCTAAAAACTATCAAAATATCGGTTGTCTCTCTTCACGGACCATAAAATAGACAAACAATCCGTGAATCTCCTATGCTCCATCGTGAATTCTTCAACTCAAGATTGTTGAACTCCACTATAAACCCATCTACGGACTATGGATGTGACACATGGTCCGTGTGGATGATAATTGTAAAATAGTTGTCTAGATGATTGTTGCGTCCTTTCGCACACGCCAGTGTATGCGACCGTACAAATAATATAGGATGTGAGTCCAGATATCGTACCCAAGGGATTTGACAAACTGATTTCTAGTTTGAATCCTTATACGAGCTATTCAGTAGGTAACCGACAATAAAGAACAATTTGTGTGTTTTGAAAGTAAACAAATAACAAATTGTATACAAGCTTTGATTTAATGAGATTGTAATTCAGATTTGAGAAAAGATCTAGGGTTATGGTATTTTGACAATCCAATTGAATTTTCAAACCATACGTTTAGTTAATTTCCTGAGTTACTAGTTGCGGGTTGATTTTAACCATGTTGATCATTTTGCCAACAACTCTAGGTCTCCTCGACTATTCCTAAAGCCTATATTCCTATGGTCATCGGTCGATACTGAAGGGCATATGATTTCTCTTCCGTATCAACTGGGCAAGGCTAACGGGTATATTCCTATCCACATTAGCGAATCGTTCCCCCTTCCCTATAGAGTTCACAACCAAGACCTACCTTCCATTATTGCATACATAAACACCCTATTCCTAGTCCAATTTATGCACCATAAATAGTGTTTGCTAGGTGATCAAGTTAACAAACAATTAAGAGCAAAGGAAGATAAATAACTCAATAATGGAAATTTGAACTAAACAATATGATAATTAAATGTCAACCTTCATGTCTTTAACCACAACCCTAGATACTAAAGGTTTAGCTACTCATGAATCTCTTTGGATGAAGAGATTTCATGAGTTTACAAGAAAAGAATCGAAAATAAAATAAAGAAATAAAACTAGACCTTATTTTTTAGCTTTGCCGTAGGTTTTGCCTTCCCCAAATTAGTTGTTGTCCATAGAAAATGTGGGAAGGGAGTATTTATAGAGTTTATAAACCCTTAGGACTAAGGAAACCAATCCAAATCGGGTTAGGATTCACCCCCGCTCGCGCCACTGCCCAAAAGCGGAGCAGTGGCGCAAGGCACAACAAAAATTTCAGACTGCTGCAAAAATCTGCGCCACTGCCCGCTTTTGGGTGTGTGGCGCAGCTACTACTGCTGGAAAATATCATAGAATGCCCCAAATCCGTGCCACTGCCTGCTTTGCAGCAGTGGCGCAAGGCATAACAAGTTTTTGTCATTTTTCGCTCGTTTCTCGGTGCTTTGGGGTGTCGCTTCTTCGTTGGTTCCTTTTAGTTTCTTGGTGCTTTTTTTCTCTTGTTTAAGCTTCAAATACATCAAGCCATACCTAAATAAACAAAACACCAAACATAAGTATAATACATAACATTTACGCTCAAGACAACACTAAAAATAGGACAAATGAGAGGCGAATGATAGAATAAAAGAGTACTTTTAGCCTCTCATCAATACCCCACACTTAAACTCTTGCTCGTCCTCGAGTAAGCTATACACTCATGACCTAGACTCTACTACAAACTATACCAATTGAACACAAGAATACGCAAGCTAAGACTATAACGACTAGATGGAAAGCGCTTAGCACAACATGCTTCATTCATTCAGAGCTAATAAATACCTACTTCAAGACCTCCTAGCCTCAAGAATTGACTCTACGATCATCATAAACACTCATAACTTATCCAATCAAGAAATCAAGAATTTCACCTATCCTTCGTCAACCATGTGCCCTCACCAGAAGAGAGTTATCCATATTCACTCACAAGAATCCAATTTATCACATGAATGGATACAAATAGAATTACACTCACTCTCACAAAGAAGTTCACATGCAACATATGATGAACCATAGGCTTGCTCTTAGTGTACTGCTCCAATAATATAAGAACGTTAAATCTAAGACCAAGTAGGACTTTTCGGGTTGTAATGTAGGCTAAGGGATGGGTAGAAATTATTTTGGCTAAAATAGTGACTATCTTCCCTAAGCGCTTTAATTCATCAAATTTTTGTTCATTAAGAACCTTCCTCAACCAACAAACTTCTTTCTTATATATACTATTCTCGCCCATAGATTTCTTTGTTTTCCCATATCTTTAAGCACGTTCACACACCACTAGTAAGGAGTACTCAATTATCAAACACTTTTTATTCTTTGTTTTTTTTACTCCCTACTAAAGTATATGAATTTTTCTTGCACCCTTAGACTTTTCTACAGGCCTTCATCCTTAACTATTTCCCTTTTTTTTTCTTACTCCCTCCAACTCTTATTTTTTAATTAAAGCGCATAGGAGTTTGGGATCAAATTCATGGTCAATTGAAACAAAAAGAATTAAGCTTTAGATGTGGCTACTAAAAGAATAGGCTAAAAGCTCAACGGGATTAACTAGGGACATATTTTGGGTAGGTAAAGCAAAGTATTAAAATTGGATAATCAAAGAAACGCCTATACCACCTCCTAAACTTAACATTCTTCATTTCATTTTGCAAACACACCGGGCAAGTTCTAGACATCAATATGAAAGCACGGAATATCACAAAATTCTAACACACATGGAACATGTTCGACTCAAGAAGGATCCATACAGACTCTCAATAAAGCAACCAACAAGAGTTCAAATTTAGGTCAAACGTCATATAAGAGTCAAGTAAAAAAGCCTAGGTGTCTCAAAAGAAGTCATTCAATCTTTCACACAATATACTTTCAAATTCAAAACCAATTTGCATCATTCAGTCAATTATAGTTCCTAATAAGAGCAACTAGCATTCGATTGGTCCTAAAGACTCTCTAACTCCTAATGACTAACTCTTCCCTCAAGACGGTCGTCAACCATCTATCATCGGGAAGAGTCATTCTACCTAAAAAACTACTCTTAAAATTAAAAAGTAAAAAAAAGAAAAAACTAAAAGCTAAAAACTATCCTAACTAAAGAATAAAAAAAACCAAGGGGTGGATTAAGTATGCCTCTAAAAGAAACTAAAAGCTAAAAACTATCCTAACTAAGGAATAAAAAAAAAACTTTTTGTGTTTTTAGACTTTTTCAAAAAAAAAAATCAGTTTTTCGTATAGCTTAGCAAAATAAAAAGAAAGCTTAACAACCTATGGCACACTTCACCCTTAAAAAATAATGAAAGATATCCCCACCTCACACTTAAACTCATGCTTTGTCCCCAAAGCAATAACTAAGATAAAAACTGGGTTAGAGATACTCCCTGAGGCCCTCTAGGGCCTAGCTAGCAGCATGCGTTCTTCAATTCTCAATCAAAGGGCAAACGACTACACACTTAAGCTTAAATTGTGCTCCTTAGCTTCCAAATTCGGGTACTCAGACTTCCCCAAACCTGCACAAAATCACAAACAAAAACAAAAAGTGACACTATATATAAAAAACTAAACTATTATAAAATTGGGTTGCCTCCCAATCAGCGCCTGATTTAACGTCGCGGCATGACGCAAGTCACAAATCAATCAATTTCTCTTAATCTCTTCCTCCCCCTATTATAGAGCTTTATCCTCTTTTTTACTCTTGGAGGATCACTTTCTTCTTTCACTTTCCTCTTTGTCTTAATATCCCTTTTCGGGTCACTGTCTAACGATCTAAACACATGCTCATGCTCCCTCAACAACTTGAGCAATTCTTTTTGCTGCACCTCAGACAATTCATAAGCAATATTCAAAGTTTCAACTTTTCAAATCCACTCTCTTCCACCCCACACTTATTTTTGACCACCTCTGTGATCATACACAAATCTGTAGTGTGAAGGGGTAGAGAGTGACTTATATACCTTGAATATTACCTCCTCATCATGAACTCTCATCTTCAACTCTCCTTTCCTCACATCTATCAATGCTCCACCAGTTGCAAGGAATGGGCGTCCCAAGATAACCGGTACCTGCTCATCTGCTTCATAATCCAAAATAATAAAGTCGGCAGAAATGATAAACTTACCCACCTTGATGAGCACATCCTCAATTATGCCCTCTGGATATACACGAGACTGGTCTGTTAGCTGGAGACAAATAGTGGTGGGGCGTGGTTCTCCCAAGCTTAGTGTCTTAAAAACAGATAGAGGCATTAAGTTAATACTCTCCCCAAGATCACACAATGCATGCCCAGCCTCATCTTCACCAATTTGTATGGGGAGGGTGAAGCTCCCAGGGTATTTAAGCTTTTGAGGAAGTTTGCTCAATACCCTCGAACTACACTCTTCAGTGAGTGCAACCGTCTCAAACTCTCTCATCCTTCTCTTTCCAGCCACCATATATCGTAAGTACTTAGCATACTTTGGTATGTCCATCAAAGGATCAATCAAAGGAATGTTTATATGAAGCTGCTTGAAGATATCAAGGAACTTCTTATAGTTAGCATCTTTCTTGCTTTTATGGAACCTTTGGGGGAATGGTGTTGGAGGTATTTCTCTTACCAACTCAGGCTGCTCAACAATCTCTTTTTCAGCTAACTTTTCTGGCATACTCTCTAGCTCTGGATCAGGAGTTGATACAGGAATCAACGCTCGTGGAAATGGAGGTGGATTCTTGTAGTTTTCCAGCCCCTCTCCCCAATGACCTTTTCTCTTTGGAGTCTCTTCTTCTTGCAACTCTCGCCCATTTCTCAAAGTGACGGCCATAACCTGCTTGGGCATCTCTGTATGCTAGGCAAGGTACCTTGAGACCTATCATGAAGTGTGGTGGAAAGTTTCCCCATTTGAATCTGTAATTCATTGATAGATTTCTTGGTTTCAACATTAACTTGTGCATGTGCCTGCTGAACTTGTTGTTGTTGGGTCATAAACTGCTTTAGAGTTTCCTCTAAAGAACTACTCACTTGTTGACCCTGTTGTACATATTGTTGTCTCTGGCCCTGCTGAACTCCACCCCAAGAGAAGTTTGGGTGGTTTCTATAATTTTGCTGCCCCACATAGAAGATAGACTCAGGATTCAATGGGCATCCCGAATAAGCATGATTCTCACCACACTTTTCACAAAATAATGCAGCTGCTTGAACTTGTTGTACTTGTTGAACCTGGCTCACATTTGGGTTGGCTACCAATTTGTTTACCGTGTTGACCAGCTGACTAATGTCGGACCGTATGGCAGCTACATCATCCAATTCAAGCTTACCCGGCATCTTCTGAGTTGTGGTGAATATTTTGCTTGGTTCTTTATAATCTCTGTGCCCTGCAGACATAAGGTTAAGCAACGCCTCTATTTCATCATAGCTCTTGAACAAGATTTGCCCTTGAGCTGTAACATCAAGAAGTGATTTCGAGTCTGGCCTCAACCCTTCAATAAAATTGTGCCCAATGATCTCCTTGGGCTATTGGTGGTGCGGACAATCTCTCAAATATCCCTTGTATCTCTCCCAAGCTTGGGGAAGGGATTCTGCGTCTTTTTGAACAAATCCGAAAATTCTGCCTCTGAGCTCTTTTGTTCTTCGAGATGAGAAGAACCTGTTGAGGAACCTTTCAGATAATATATCCCATGATGTGATAGAACCGGCAGGTTCTCTCTGCAACCACTACTTCACCTCTCCAATCAATGAGAAAGGGAACAACGTCAACTTTACATATTCATCACTCCCATTCTGGTAGTGGAAGTTATCACTCAAGTCAACGAACTCTTGCAGGTGCTTGTGTGGGTCTTCATGCGGTTTACCCTCAAATTGATAAGTGTTCTGCACTAGACGCACTATGCCTTCTCTTAGCTTGAAGTTCCCTGTGATGGTTGGCTTGACAATCGCTTTGGAGGCATTTTTCCGATTCGGCCTTGCAAAGTTAAGCACTGGGACATGTGGTGGAGCAGCAGGCTGGACTGCAGCCTTATTTTCAACATTATTCGGATCAATTGGGTCATTCACGTGGTCACCCATAGCTCTCAGACCTCTAAGAGTGCGTTCAAGCTCGTGATCAATGGAAATCAAGGGATTGCCTTGACTCAGAGTGTTTAGCATAAACTAACCTGTGACCTAAAGTAACCAAAAACAACAAACAAAAGTGAAATCTGAATAGTTCAACAAAAATCCAAAGTAGTATCAATTTCAAATCAAATCCCCGACAACGACGCCAAAAACTTGTTGCGTATTTTTGCACATGCAAGTGTACGCGGCCGTACAAGTAATATAGGATGTGAGTCCAGATATCGTACCCAAGAGATTTGATGAATTGATTTCTAGTTTGAATCCTTATACGAGCTATTCAGTAGGTAACCGACAATAAAGAGCAATTTGTGTGTTTTGAAAGTAAACAAATAACAAATTGTAGACAAGCTTTGATTTAATGAGATTGTAATTCAGATTTGAGAAAAGATCCAGGGTTATGGTATTTCGACAATCCAATTGAGTTTTCAAACCATACGTTTAGTTAATTTCCTGAGTTACTAGTTGTGGGTTGATTTTAACCATGTTGAGCGTTTTGCCAACAACTCTAGGTCTCCTCGACTATTCCTAATGCCTATATTCCTATGGTCGTCGGTCGATAGTGAAGGGCATATGATTTCTCTTTCGTATCAACTGGGCAAGGCTAACGGGTATATTCCTATCCACCTTAGTGAATCGTTCCCCCTTCCCTATAGAGTTCACAACCAAGACCTACCTTCCCTTATTGCATACATAAACACCCTATTCCTAATCCAATTTATGCACCATAGATAGTGTTTGCTAGGTGATCAAGTTAACAAACAATTAAGAGCAAAGGAAGATAAATAACTCAATAATGGAAATTCGAACTAAACAATATGATAATTAAACGTCAACCTTCATGTCTTTAACCACAATCCTAGATACTAAAGGTTTAGCTACTCATGAATCTCTTTGGAAGAAGAGATTTCATGAGTTTACAAGAAAAGAATCAAAAATAAAATAAAGAAATAAAACTAGACCTTGTTTTTGAGCTTTGCCGTAGGTTTTGCCTTTCCCAAATCAGTTGTTGTCCGTAGAAAACGTGGGAGGGGAGTATTTATAGAGTTTAGGAACCCTTAGCACTAAGTAAACCAATCCAAATCGGGTTAGAATTCACCCCCGCTCGCGCCACTGCCCAAAAGCGGAGCAGTGGCGCAAGGCACAACAAAAAATTTAGGCTGCTGCAAAAATCTGCGCCACTGCCCGCTTTTGGGTGTGTGGCGCAGCTATTACTGCTGGAAAACATCAGAGAATGCCCCAAATCCGCGTCACTCTGCCTGCTTTGCAGCAGTGGCGCAAGGCACAACAAGTTTTTGCCATTTTTCGCTCATTTCTCGGCGCTTTGGGGTGTCGCTTCTTCCTTGGTTCCTTTTGGTTTCTTGGTGCTTCTTTTCCTCTTTTTTAAGCTTCAAATACATCAAGCCATACCTAAATAAACAAAACACCAAACATAAGTGTAATACATAACATTTACGCTCAAGACGACACTAAAAAGAGGACAAATGAGAGGCGAATGATAGAATAAAAGAGTACTTTTAACCTCTCATCAATGATCTATGCAACTTCTCTTCCTTCATTGTTGACTTACAGACCGTGAAAGTGATCTATAGTCCATTCAATACTTCTTGGATTGTCTTCATTGTGCTATTGTATCATGATTTATGGATATTGAATGTGTCATACGTTTAGTACCTTCCACGATGCTTGAGCAACTCTCAATTCTGAGCTACTAGATAGTGACCTTATTTTTCCACGCTGAGATCTACTGTTCGTGAATATGATTTATGGTCGTAACTTGGTCCATTTATTGATCACCTCTTCAAAACTTCAAGTCCAAGATCTAGGGCATATCTACGATGGCAAATACGGCTCAGACATTTAAAGTATGACTCCTAACATGCCCAAAATTGGGTACTTTATCTTGTTTTTCTTGTTCTGGCCAAATTGACTCTGAATACCTACAAAACAACATTTTGATATTAGAAATACATAAAATAAGCTAAAGAACATTGAAAACTCATGCAAAAGACATAAAATGTGTCGTAATTTCATGACACAACATTTGGTTATTGAAATTCAAAGAACAGTTTTTTTCCATGTAAAACTTCATCAAAAATGTCTGAAATTTATCCTTGTCAAGTCTACAATATCAATAAAAAATATCCGAAATTTTCCTTGACAAGTCATATCTAACTTTTGGCAAAAATATTCGATGTTTACATTCACAAGGCCATACTTTAGATAAAAATGTCTGAAGCCAAATGTAAATTTTCAACTTCTATCTTGTACGTTTGAAGTTGCTCTCAAAGCAGGTAAATTTGTAAAAAGAAAATCAAAAGCAAACACAAGTTAAATGACGGTCTCAAAAGCGAATATTTAACACTTAGCCCTTTGTAGGTAAATGAGAATGACAACCCAAACACATTGTCAGAACTGGTAAGAAATGTTTTTGTTGGAACAATGAGACCAACGAATAAAAGAACAATCCTAGATTAATTAATTCTCCATGCAGTATATATACTAACCAAGAATCAAGCAAGTGGATTTTGTTTTGTTGAGAAGTCAAGTGCATGGTTAAGATATTCTGATAAAGGAGACTGACCTGCAACCACATGCTATGGTAATAATTATATGACTTAAGTTATATATAATGATAATGTAATTTTTTTTGTAGCATATGTATAATTTAAGTAGTCATTAACACGTTACTTCTAATTTTTGTAAATTATCAATCAATGCTGAGTAAGTATTTTTTTAAAATTATCAATAATTGTTCAGTTTAAGTATTTTGAATTATCCTTTTTAATAATATAATTATAAATATATTTTTCAGATTATCAATGCATTAAAAGTTAGACTCATAATGATAAGTATCGAAGAATCTGAGAACACAAGAAAAAACAAAGGCTGTCCCTTTTCTTTCAATTAAATTTAGCTAAAGAACCTTTTTTGCACATTTGTTACAAACCCTTCTTGCATGCTTTGCTTTTTCCTCAAATCTTCCCTCCTTTTTCTGGATTAAAATTTACACACACATGTGTGGCTTCTTTTCTTAATTACCCATCATGATATCCTTCGATTTTTCCTTGATTTAGTGAGAATCTTCTAGATTCAACTTTCTAGGTAATTTTCTTAGAATTTTACTCATACATATTATCGGTGTATTTTCAATATATTATATTAGATAATCTGATTTAATTTCCAAGTTAGTATAATTTTGTATATTATGAACAGTTACATAGGTGGAGCTGCAATATTTGGTACAGGTTGGAATGATTTCAGTGGCTTTACTTATACTATGTAGTAATATCAAGAAACTCATTATTATATTATTTATATATATATATATATAGTGTAGTTATGAATATTTGTGAATTCTCAATTTACTTACCAATTCTCAAAAAGAAGATAGAATTCATAAACTTTAAATTTTGACAGTTACATATATTTCAAAATTCATAAATATTTTTACGTGATCAATTATTGAATAGGTTAAACTGTTATTATTTTTTTTCGAAAAGAAAATTACTCCATAGTTGGACCACTTGGACCTACCATATTGATGTAATACAGGAAGAAATAACTACACACTACATGGCTCAAGGATAGGACAATGTCTAGTATTTGTACCTATTATTATATATATATATATAACACTCAAAAGAATCACTCACCAGTAATCAAAGCACTAAGGTTCTAGGTCCTCAGGTATTATTGGTTTGTTAGGTATCTTTTTGATTACTCAAAAACTTATTTGTACTTGTAGTGTATTCATTACTCTTCACTTGGTCTTCATGACTTCTTGATTTATTGTCCCTCTTCTACCCCCAGCCCCTACTGCACCCTTCCTCCCTGTAGCTGACTCTACCTGACTTATACTGTGATTTCATTTCCTTCTGGTTAAGTATTTCTGAAACAGCCATAAATTCCATTGAATGAATGATCAATCTCTCTTGTGACATGTAAATTGGAGTTCACTGGTTAAGGTGAAAAGTTGACCATTTAAATATGGCTTAGAGTGACTGTCTGCTATCTATTTTTCACAGCTTGAATTCAGGTCCAACAAGAAATAAAAGCAAGAATGGAAGTGACCAGCAATGAAGTTCAGTATTCAAACATGGAAGAGTATGAAGTGATAGAACAGATTGGTAGAGGAGCATTTGGAGCTGCATTTCTTGTTCATCACAAGTTTGAGAAAAGAAAGTAATATAATGTTCATTTCTTCTTCGACTACTAGCTAGAACAGATCGCTAAATTATGCTTTATTTATTAATTATATTCCAGCATAATCTCATGTGCGGACCTAATTCTATTATTAAGGACTAAGCACGTAAAAGAATTAATATGATAACCATGTTAGTATTTATGTCTCAACAGTTATATCATTAACCAAACAGAGTAAACATGACCATGAATTCCACCCAATTCTCATTAGCAGTAAAGATTTTCTTTGTTTAATTTTGGTTTTTGATTATTGTGGGTTTTTTCTATGATGAAAAGAATTTTTGATGTTAATTCATGTTCAATTGTAGGTATGTAATGAAGAAGATTCGCTTGGCTAAACAGACAGACAAGTTCAAACGCACTGCCCATCAAGAGGTTAGTCACTTTAATCATCAAAACACTAACATTTTTTTATATCAAACTTTTTTTAAACATGATTACGAAGTTAAGAGAAAATGTTAGTGTTACATTTAAATGGATCGGGTCCCTGAATGTAGATAAAATTTCCTTTTTAAAGTCTTAACAATCTAAAACTTTTTAGTATAGCCAAAAGTGGATCAGCCTTTTTCAAATTATTATAGAATATTAAAATTAAAACGTATTAAACTGTATAATAAAATAATTTGACATTAAAACGTATTAAACTGTATAATAAATAGTTGTATTTTTTTCGCTAAATTATGATAAATAGGTTTCACTTTGGAGAAAGTAGATACAACTTTTTGAGTCTATTGAAAACATTAATTATGTGATACAAAGAACAAAGTTCCACTTTTTTATTTTTACTTTTTATTATTTTGTGTCTTTTTGGTGGTTTATTCAAACTTTTTTGAAATGTTTTTTCTTAGATCGAATGTTTATAGGAAACAATTTTTCTATCTTTATAAGGTAACAGTAAAATCTGTGTATATACTATCATTTGCAAATTTCACATGTGAGATTACACTAATATGTTATTGTGTCTTTTTGGTAGTTTAGTATAATTACCTCGATTAGTAGTAATTAAACCGCATTAGTGTGAACAAGTCCTCCAATCCAGTATTACTGGTCGACGAGTGAGCCTATTTTATTTAGATTGAACTTCACTAATATATATTGACAGAGTGTAAAGATCTTTAACAATGCAAGTGTACTTATTAGTTTAAATTATGATACTTGATTGGATATATTTTTTCCAAGTTACTGATTAAAGGAGTATTTATCATCACAATTTTCTTGATTTACCTTATAAATGATTAAATTAAATATGTAAAGGAAAAGAACCTACATGTGTGATGAGTGACACTATTTTCTTCTTCCTTTACACACAACGATGTAGGGTGGTAGATGGTTGTGATAAATCATCTTTACTATTATTGATATGAAGGAATGTCGCACACCTAACTTGACCTGCTTTCACCAAATGTATACATTCTGGTGCAACAACCTCCTGCTGTCAAATATATAAGAACAAAGAATGAGAAAAAGAGTATGTTAAATGTAAAATGTTTGGTAGAGATTAAATGTTAGAAATAACATCCAACAACTGTCAAGCAATTATTCTTTCTGTCATAACTTTCAATTCTCTCTATATTTATTTATTAAATGAGAAGTGTCTCCTCTCAATAATCACGTATAAAGTTTGGTATGCCAAATTACCACGTACTCGAGAACAACTTATTTTATATTAGGAAGGAAATTCTTCTATATATATATATATATATATATATATATATATATATATATATAAAAGCAGATCATTCTACAAAATTAAGCTAATGAAAATTCCAAATATATTACTCTTTTCATCTCAATTCATGTGGTGTTGTTCAGACTTCGAGAATCAAATGAGTTTTTTTTTCACTGTGATTTTTTTTATACCTTTTAAATATTTTAGGTTATTAATTATTATAACTTACAGTATTCTTTGCGTAATTTACAAAAACATAAATTATATTAAAAAAATTTAAAAATTCTATGTCCAAATTTATGGCCAAAATTAAAAAAAAATTGTTTCGAAATTCAAGTAGTACAACATAATTAGGACATAGGGAGTACTTTATCTCCAGGTTTAGCTAGATCTCTCTTTACAAGTAGTTCTCTTTTACTTTCATTTTCACTAACTTTTTATAGCAAAAATTTACTAATGATTTATACTATCAAAATGCAAATTGTTTAAGGTTAGAAAGCATTATTAAAGTTGCCAAAATGATAAACAAAATACTATTAACATAATGTCACTCAAAAAGTTTAAAAAATTATATTAAGCAAAATGGCGCTACTGACCAGTAGAATTGGAAAAGTTGATCAATAATATGCCATGTTAAACAGGATGAAAGAGAAGGAACTTTATTTATGCTTTGTCAAACAAGAACTTATGAACTGTTGAATAATTATTACTCCATTTTTCTTTTTCTTACTATGTAAGGTAAGAATAATTATTCTTATCTTACCTTCTTCTTTTTTTCTCTGACCTTAAATTAAGTTTGATTTTTGCAGATGAATTTGATAGCCAAGCTAGATAACCCTTATATTGTTGAGTACAAGGATGCATGGGTAGAGAAGGTATTTATATACAATTAATAAACTTTTCCCTAAGGACTGAATATTCTTTTAATTAGTACATTTTCTTATAGAAAGCTAAATAAATTTATGTGTTGTTATATATAAATTAGGATTCCTTTGTCTGCATTGTTACAAGTTACTGTGAAGGTGGAGATATGTAAGTTTCCTGAACATGGCTAAATTAGCATTTGTATTTTCTTAATAAAAAATTGTCTCTATTTCTTGACAGATCTTGTACTTGTTTTCAGGGCAGATATGATTAGAAAAGCCAGAGGAACATTTTTCCCTGAAGAGGTAAGAAAATCAGAACAAATTTTCAGCAAAATAGGGGTATCGTTGTTCATATTTTAACGAGTAGATCATTTTGAACTCAAGCATATACCTTTGTTCTTCCCACAGAGACTTTGCAAATGGTTGACTCAGTTGTTGCTGGCTCTTGATTACCTTCACTCCAATCGTGTTCTTCACAGAGATCTTAAAGTATGACCTTTTTAAGAAATTCTGTACAGTTTTTGGAGTTTATTTCACGAATGGTTATTTAACTTTAAGTATATTATATGAAAATCATGAAATGAAGTTTTGCAATGTGAGAAGTAACTCATACTAACAATTTTCATTTGCTTTGCTCCAGTGCTCTAACATTTTCATTACCAAAGACGACGAAATCAGACTTGGTAAGAAGAATAAATAGTCCTTCTCAGGGTGTGTTCGCTATGGAAAATATTTTCCTATTTTTTCATGTTCGTTTGACTAAAAAATTTTGAAAAATATTTGTCTTAGGAAAATAAACTCCGAAAAATGACTTCCTTAATTAAATTAGAGAAAACAAGTTGCAATGTTCATATCACTCTCAAAATCACCCATTCAAAAAAAAAAAAAAAAAAACTTACCCACCCCCTACCCTGACTCCACCTCCCTACCAGCCCCCCTCCGCCTCTCCCCCCTCCCACAAAAAAGAAGAAAAAATTAATTTATTTTTAATTTATTTTTTTGAAAAAATTCAAAACTTTTTTCTTACCTCCCCTCCTACCTCTACCCTCAGGCCCCCCGCCCCCGATCCCGAAAAAAAAATTGAAATTTTTTTTTACCCCCCGAAACACACCCCTCACCCCCCCAAAAAAAAATTATTTTAATTTGTTTTTTTTAAAAAAAAATCTAGACTTTTTTCTTACCCTCCTCCCTACCCTCCTACCCGGACCCCCACCCCCTACCACCCCCAAAAAAAGAGGGGGAATTGTTTTTGAAAAAAAATTTAAAAATTTATTTTTTAAAATATTTTAAATTTTTTTTCTTACCCTATTCGTTCTCATTATTTTGTATTAAATATATACAAATGCTTTTAGAAAAAAAATTCTTACTTGGGTACCGAACACAAGAAAATAAGTAAGAAACAACTTATTTTCCTAGAAAATATTTTTCTTGAAAAACATTTTCCTCCATACCGGACACACCCTTAGTGTCTATTTTCTGTTGCATATGATATTTGTTATGTCTGCAGGTGACTTTGGATTAGCCAAATTGCTGAATAAAGATGACCTTGCCTCTTCGGTGATGAACCCTCCTACTCTCTTCCTCTTTCCGTTGCAATATTTTATTTGTAACTTTTTAATTTTAACTTTTCACATAGCATATTTGAGATCACAAAATTAAATAATATTTTAATATATTCTTCATATCTTTAATTTGACACTACAAGATTCACAAAAAAAATTAGTTTCTTAAAATTTATGTAAATTAAAATCAAACAAACAAATTGAACGAAAGAAATATAGCGAATTGAATATAAAAGTAGTGGTTGAAATGAGAGTGAATGTCACATCAAAGTTAAAGTGTGAATAGTTTAATGAATTTAAATTATTAAAATTGGTGAAAGTCGTATAGAGATGGAATTGTATCAAATATTTGGGAATGTCCCAAAATCCAAAATAAAAAGAATGTCACGTAAATCGAAGAGGGGAGTAGAAATATGTAAGATAACTTTTATTTCATCCAATATGGCTTTAGAACTAGCTGCAATTCTTGACTATTGTTATTTGGTTCTTCGATCTGATGTAGATTGTGGGTACCCCAACATATATGTGCCCTGAGCTTCTAGCAGATATACCTTATGGATATAAATCAGATATATGGTCTCTAGGTAAACCATCCAGTTCAACTACTTTAGCTTTTTGTCATATTGCTACTAGAGTGTGCAAATTTTGCGTTCTAAATTGCTCAACATTGATTATAATGGTTTGCTTCTCAGGCTGTTGTATGTTTGAAATTTCTGCTCATCAAGCTGCATTTCGTGCTCCGGTAAGTTACAAAAGAATCCGGGGCTTAGCTTCACGCATAATCATTGAACTTTACCAGCTATAACAGTTATAATGTATTACGTTCTGTGACCATTAACCCGAAGAATTTGTCTTCTCCCTCTTCTTTTCTTTTTTGCAATTTGTTGAAGAATACTTAATTTGTTGTGAACCAAACAGGATATGGCTGGGCTACTCAACAAAATAAACAGATCCACTATCTCTCCACTTCCAACCATATATTCCTCCACACTGTAAGAAGATACCCTGATTTCTCATTTTCACAATTCGTTAAGTTTGTGATTGCTTCATCAATTTCTTACACTGATTTGTACGTTCCAGGAAACGACTGATTAAAAGCATGCTAAGAAAAAGCCCAGAACATAGACCTACGGTCCGTGTAATACTTACATTTTGTTGCATTCCAAAACAATGTTGCATATGTATTTACTGATAATTCATTACTTCTTGTGTCTGGATATATTAGGCTGCAGAATTGTTAAGGCATCCACATTTACAACCATATCTTGCTAAATGCCGGAATTTGTCAGCAGCATTAGTACCAGTGTTTTCTGAGAAGGAAGCAAAACAGAATCCTGAACAAACTCACAAGAAATCAACATCCAAGCCTACATTAATATTAGGAAAAGATCAAAGGCTTCTGAAAGAAATTAGACAAGCAAAAAAACAAGAGAAGGTTGTTGCAGTTGATGGAGATGTTCATGAACTCAAAGGTACTGAATCACGTAATATGTGTGAGATTGAGAAAATTAATGGTCAGACGAGGAAGGTAGAAAATCCGGAGAATGAAAAACTCCAAAGCATATCCGTCAAAAATAGTGTAAGCACTAATTCCAGAAGCTCCACAAGTAGTACTTTAACTGATCAACATGAAGAAGGTACAAAAGAATTTACATCTGACGCTGATAATGCAATTGAGGGAACAATTCAGAAGATTGATAGGTCAATTGATGGTAAGAAAGTGGCAAAATCTCAACCAGAGGAGCAAAACAAATGCCTTTTTAAGAAACCAGGAATACCAAAACCATATGTTGAAGTTACTTCACATGCCAATGAAGTTGTAGCAAAAGCCATTGATCATCTATGTACTAATCGGCACACAGAAAAACATGATGACCACAAACGAGCAGTGAGTGAGACTTCAGTAATGACTACACTGAATTTGTTACAGGAGAACAACAATAATATGAGAATTGGATGGAATAGTATCATGAGCAATGAAAGGGCAGAAGCACTAGAGTCATTACTTGAACTTTGTGCAGAGTTACTTAAGCATAAAAAGCTAGAGGAATTAGCTGGTGTGCTAAAACCATTTGGGGAAGAAGTTGTTTCTTCTAGAGAAACAGCAATCTGGTTGACAAAAGGATTAATGAATCTCCAAAACAAAGGTGAAGAAGCTGAGAGTGTTTAAGTTCTTGAGAATATTTTTGTAAAATATAAGCATTGATTTTTGTTTTGGAATAGATCTTGAATGTATGTAGATAAAAGCTTCAAAAGAAAAGAAGAGAGCAAGATAGTTGTATGCTCACAAGCTTCAAAAGTGTCTCGAAAAAACGAGAAATATTTCAGATAGAGAAAGTAATTATCGAGTCTTAATGTACCAAAAAAGAGTATAATCTAACATTAATTTTGAATAAGTAATTAATAAAGCAATATAAAAAAGTGCAAAATGAGGATAGTGATCATGTGATAAAACAAAATAATATTTCATCTACTTCATTTTATAAGAACAATGTTTCAGTGAACATTAAATTTTAAAATAAAGAACGACTGACACAGATATTAAGATATATAACATACCAAAAAATGCTCTTGGTATGATGTGGTCTACAATATACCACACCAGTTTGCAGGAAAAGTAACAATCCTTCTGTTCTTTTTATATGAAGATGTTCGAGTTACATGGAGTTTAACAAAGAAAGATTGACTTTTAACATATAACGTAATTGTTTACCTTGGATTTGGTATAATTGAATTTGTAGGTGAATCAAGAACATGTGTTACGATTTAGCCTCACTTGTGTTATCAATTTGTTAGCAGTTAGTGTGTTCAATAGTCAAAGAAAGACGATAATAATGAAAAGTAAGTAAAGTGCACGAACTAACTAGCCAAGACCGTTCTCGAAAGCTACCGAGAGTGATCGACCCTTAGATGGATATTAAAGAACATCTAGGTAATAGACAATAATGGATACTTAAAGACCAAGCAACTAGTATTGTACTGATATTGACCATGAGAGGAGAGCGACAGAACCCGAATCCCTTTAAAAGTGAGATAGGGGCTCTATTTATAGTATACAAGCTAAGACATTGGGCCAACTATATCCTAGGAGTTTCGCCAATGTGAGAACGTCATTGTCCGGTCTGTAATGGGATCCTGTGGCTCTACTCTGCAGGTGCTCATCCGCGTCTCTGACACTCTTGTTTCCTTCTTGTCACTTTGTGCCATGTCATCGATGGTGATGGGGGAGAAGCTTCTTTGCTTTCGAGGTGATACTCGCGTCGTGATGATCACGCGTCCGAACCATTCGCTCGATTACTGCCATCTATCTTCGTATCAATTTTACCCCGTACAGATAGTCCCTCCGTCTTTCGGGAGGCTATGTCATGAGGATCTCGAGGGATAAAAAATGAACCAAAGATCGTTGCTTTAAACTTTCCTCAGAACACCGTATCTCATCACGAATCGGCCTTTTGACATATGAATGGTTGATAGTTCGCTCTTTCCCAAGGCTCCTTTTAGGGTTGTCTCCTTTATAAGTTCAGTGTGCTCCACCGATTCACATATCCAACTTTCCTTTGCATTTTTTTGCTAATTTCTTCCAGCTACACTGCATCATGCCTCACTATGTCCGGTGTTTCATCCAAGGGCAGAGATAAGGGGCTGGGTTCCCTTGTTAGAAAATGTGACCTCACTAATAAATTTTGAGTTAAAGCTCCTCATCCTTTTGAGAGTGTCACGCTGTCTCGACCTAATAAGGCCTTCATCTACACCTATCCATTTAGCATAGGTCTCGAGGACCCAATAGACATCTACACCTATCCATTTAGCATGGGGCTTGAGGACCCAGTAGATGAAGTAATTACCTCATTTTACAATACCTTCGAGGCGTGTCTGGGCCAACTCGGTCCTAGAGTGTGGAGGATTTTTGTTGTCTCCGAGCACTGACCACTTTAGTGGGTGAGGAGTTTTCTTTGAATCACATGCTTCTTTTATACTCCCCTCATCTGGTTTGAGGAGGGATAATTTAATTGAGTAGTCACGATAGGAAGTCTCTTCTTAGTATTTTTGACGATCCCAGAGATCGAGATTGGGCCTCCGACGAATATTAAAGGACATCTAAGTAATAGACAATAATGGATGCTTAAAGACCAAGAAACTAGTATTATACTGATATTGACCATGATAGGAGAGAGGCAGAATCCTAATCCCTTTACAAATTGAGATAGGATCACTATTTATAATATACAAGCTAAAGCATTAGGCCAACTATATCATAGGATTTTTGCCAATGTGAGAACGCCACATGTTCGGTCCGTAGTGGGCTCCTGCGACTCTACTCTACAGGTGCTTGTCTGCGTCCCTGATACTTTTGTATCATTTTTATCACTTTGTATCAATCGTCTCTCAGCCTATTTCAACTAGACCATTTATGTCTTCTAAGGAGCAGAAGATGCTTGGTTGATTTATCAGGTTGGGTCCTCTGAGATTTTCAGGTGCTCAAGGAGAGGATGACCATGAGTTTCTAGTGAGTTGACAAGAGAGGTTGCAAAACCTCGGCTTAGTTGAGTCGCATGGGGTAGATTATACTACATTTAAGATGGAGGGGTCAACTAAGTAGTGTTGGAGAGTGTACCTTGAGTGCAGACCAGTCGGGTCACCTCCCATGACTTAGGCCCAGTACTCTGATGCTTTCTTGGAGAAGTACGTACCTTGGAGCATGAGAGAGAGGATGGGGGATGAGTTCACGGACCTTTAGCAGGGTTTGATTTCTATTTTAGAGTATCATATGTGGTTCCACTAACTGTCTAGGCATGCTGCTAAGGTTATATCGATAGAGCACGAGTGGGTTTGTAGATTTGTTAAAGGGTTGACTTTACCCCTCCTTTAGTGACAGAGCAGCTAGTGGCTTCAAGTTCTACTTTCCTTCAGGTTGTGTATCAAGCACGAACTATTAAGGGGATACATCGCGAGGCCTATGGAGGGTGCGACAAGAGGCCCTACTTTTAGGGTGATTTTAGCGGTTCTTAGTCCAGAGGTAGGGGCTTCTCTGGTAGAGATTACCCTCATCACTTTCAGCCTAGTAGGCCCATTTAGGCAGCGTTATAAAATTTCAGAGGGGTTTTATTTGAGTCAGTGTGGTTAGGGGTCGGGTCAGACTTCACGAGATTCTCCTTCTAGGTATTCAAGCTGTGGTAGTCAGTCTGGTTCAATCGGGTCATGACAATTTCTAAACCCTCAAAGATCCAATCTTTATCATTTTTTAGAGATAGGAATTTTGAGGAATCTATACTTGATGTATCATAGATACAAATTATACAAAAAAAGAGTAATCTTAGAATGTATCAGATATTTCAGACTCTTCTTCGCTTATGAAATTCCCCTTCTTCTTTATTGTCCTTAAGAAAGTTAAATATTATATCATAAATACAAATGTAAAGCACCCTGTTTATCTCAGAATGTATTAATTTTTTTTTCTTATACATAAATACAGTTGATCGTATCAATATGTATCGATCAAAGAAGAAAAGAAGATTCAAATGAATTTTGATACATAGATACAATTGAAATTTTAAAAATGTATCAGATTTTTTTTCCTGATACATGGATACATTCTATCAATCGAAGAAGAGAGAAAATTCAAAGAATTTCTGATACATAGATATAATTAGAATTTTGATACAACTATGTACCATTGATAAATATATACATAGAAGAAGAAAAGATTCAAAAGGAATTCAAAATATGTATCAATCGAAGAAGAAGAAAAGATTCAAAAAAGTTCTGATACAATTATATACAATTGATAGATAGATACATAGAAAAAAGAGAAGATTCAAAGAGAATTGAAAAGAAATTCTGATCTGTCCGTATCCCAAAATCCTGGTATATAGATACAATTGAAATTCTGATGCAATTATGGACAATTGATATATAAATACATAAAAAGAAAGAACATTCAAAAGTTTTTATGATACATAGATACAATTGGTTTTATCAATATGTATCAATTGAAGTAGAAGGGACGAATCAAAATGAATTTTGATACATAGATACAATTCAAGACCATATATTTGTGATCCCCAAAATTAAATCATCACCAACAAAAATCATCATGATTCAAACCATAATCATCATTATCAACAAAGAACAAATCTATTTTCATATCAAAGTCCATCCATGTACCAATCTCAGGTGGTTGAGAGACGACGAAGAATGAAATTATGACAGTGATTGGAGTTTAAAATGGGCGGCGATTGAAGTGAAAGTGGTTGTAGAGAGGGAGAGAGAGAGTGGAGAGAGAAATGCGATAAGAGAGAAAAAAACGAGAGAAAGGGGGAGAAAACAAGAGAGCGAGAGGGAAAGAAAGGGGGAGAGAGGGAGCAGAGTGGCGAGCAAGAGAGGGAGAGAGATAAGAGATTTGCTATAAAACTCTAACTATAGCTATGTTATGTAATATATTTAAAATTATAGCTATTTATAGTGAATATAGTAGTTATGTTTGCTTAGTTTGTAATTTTTCTTTTTTTTTGATTGGTGTATTAACTATAAGTAATTAATCATATATATTATTAAAAGTGAAAAAGCTCCAAAATGCAAAGTTGAATTATCATTTTATCCCTACACTAAATAAAAATAATATAAAATATCTAATTAATTAAATATTAAAGAGTAATTATATCATATTATACTAATAAATACTAAAAATGGAAAGGCGTTAAGTCAAAAGTTGATCATATAATAATAATAACAACAACAACAACAGGAATAATAATAATAATATATTAAAAGTGAGAAGCTTCAAAGTATAAAGTTAGATTATTACTAAATAAAAAATATTATAAAATATCTAATTAATTAAATATTAGATAGTAATCATATCATTTTATATTAAATCTCATACTCCCTTCGTTTCAATTTGTTTGGTTTATTTTGGCTTGACACGAAGTTTAAGAAAGTAAAGAAGACTTTTGAATCTTGTGGTTAATAATTAAAGATATGTCAAATGTACCAAAATGCCCTTTAATCTTGTGGTCATAAACATGTCATGTGGAAAGTTAAAATGGAAGAGTTGCTAAAAAAGAAAAAATACATTCTTTTTAAAACGTACTAAAAAAATATAGGCTAAAAATTAAAATGAAGGAAGTATTATTTATTATTTATTTATTATATTATATTAAAAGTGAAAAGATGCCCATAAAAAAATAATTAACCTTTTTTTCCTTCAAAGAAAAACGAAAAAGAACCTTCTATTAAATTTTTAATTTAACTATATTAAACCATATAGGAGTACATAATAAGTTCTGCCACATCTACCACAAATAATTGAACTTTAATAACTACTGTCCTTTTTATCTTCCTCCGTTAAAATCATTTCTTCACAGCTTATCCGTTTTAGCTTTTAATTTCCTTTCATAATCAAAATTCTTCTCTTCTTACCTATAAATGTTCACTTATTAAATTAATACTCTCTCCGTTCCTAAATAAGTGATCAATATAGGTTGAACACACTCGTTAAAAAATTGCTCACTCCTAGAAAATAAAAAGTATTTTTACTATCTTACCCCTAATTAAATTTTATTGTATATTTAATGTGATCTTTTCTAATTAATAGTTTTTGATTATGTAAACAAGGGTAAATTTGAAAGAATATGATCAATTTTTTCTTGAAAACCTAAATAACGCTTATTTAGGAACAAAAAAACAAAACAATACGGAGGGAGTACTATAATAATAATAATTATTATTATTACTCCCTCTGTTCTATTTTATTTGCACACTTTTCTTGTACACGCATATTAAGAAATAATAAATAAGAAGCTTATTTTATTAATTTACCCTTTAAAAAACTTCTTTGGAACTTTACAAACAAATGTGAACACTTTAAAAAAGAATCAATTGTAAGGGTAATAATATGAGAAAATTTTAATTAATGCTTTCTTTATTTAGTAAGGTGGTCAATTAATATGAGACAACTATTTTTAGTATAGTGAACAACTAATATGGGACAGAGGGAGTATAAAAAAAGGACAATAAAGAGTTGCAAGGGTAATTAATTATGAGGAGAAATATTCACGTATTGCCATAATAATAATCTTAATAAAGAAGGATGATGAAGAATTCGAAGGGTAATTAATATAAGACTTATGTATATAGTATATGTGTAACAAAGAGACCGGTGGTCATGTATTTGCAAAAAATCATGATTCTTAATGAAAATTTTCATTTCTCTCTCTATTTATACTAGTAGATGCAAAAATCCCGTGCCAGTATGAGCCCAATATATGTTATTTTCTCTTTTCTCTGTTCTAAGTTATGTGGAACAGATTAAATTTGGAGAGTCAATCAAATTTTTATATGATTTTAAAATATTTAAGTTATTAATTATTGTGTTTTATAGTGCTTTTCACATAATTTTCAGATAATATATATTGTTCTCCCTATCCCAATTTATGTGGCACCAATAAAAATGTGCAGAGTCAACCAATTTTTTTTTATATTTTTTAAATACACTAAATTGTTAATTATTGTGATTTATAATAATTTTTACGTCATTTCTAAATAATATTCTCTCTATCTCAATTTATGTGACATTAATATAATTTTGAGAGATAATCAAAAAATTTATGTCTTTTAAATATTTAAAATTATTAAATATTATAATTTGTAATATTTTTTACGTCATTTTCAAATAATATATGTTACTTCATCTGTCCCAATTTAGTGGCACTGATATAATTTCGAGAGTTAACCAAATTTTTATACTTTTTTTAAATATTTTAAGTTGTTAATTATTGTAATTTATAGTACTTTTTACGTAATTTTTGGTTATTAAAAAGAAAAATAAAATAAGTTAATTAAAATGGAGAAAGTACGCAAAAATAACAGAAATACTCTTACTATATAGAAGAATGACGGGAAGCACACACGTCGACAAAGAGGTGTGTGCTTACCCGTACTTCTATATAGTAGTAATTAATTAGTTGATAATTGGATATTTAATTATTATTTTTTACAGGAGAATAATGTGTATAAATTTTCAAAACTTCTTAGAGCTTGCAATGAAGAAGGAAAGGGATGTTTGGTGAATCACCAAAGCCAAATTCATCTTGCGCAGACGGGAGATCATGATTGATTGAAGTCAGACTTGAGTATGGAATGAGAACTTGCTAAAAAAGTCCAACTTTTCACAAAGTTGGTCTTTCAGCAGCATAATTAAAAATTGAATGGAAGGTGACACTTAAGTTTCAAAATTAATTTTGGTGACACTTTGACCAGCCCAAGGTCAAAGACCACTTAAAATAAGGATTAACTTAATTGGGGACTAAACTAACATTTTTAAAACTTGTTAATTTTTTTAAAAATACAAAAAGACTCAAAATCTTCTCAACTCCCCCAATTCTCTTTTTTTTCCTCTCCTCTCTCTTAACCACCGATCAAATCAGTTTTCAAATTTTTTTGAAAAAAAAAAAATCTCTCTTCTCTTCTCTTCACTCAACTGCGATTTTGCTTCCAACTGAAGTTCTTCTTCTCTGTTCTTTTCCTGACGATAAACAGGGTAGACCATCGACCTTTGATCTTTCTCTCTCTTTTTAGGTAAAGCCTTCTCTTTTATTTGGTTCAAAAAGTTGAGAAGTTAGGGTTTTTAAAAAAGTTAGGGCTTTGATTAAAGAAGAAGAACTGGACTGTGGGTTGATGATTTTATTGTTTTATGCTTAAAAATGAAAGAAACCCTAATTTGTGGTATTTGTTAACACTTGATATGATTGTATATTTGTAAAATAGTATGTGTATCTTCAGTGTAATATAAATTTTTGTTGTTGTTGTTATTCTTGTTCTTGAACATTGTTGTGAAAGTAGTAAAATTTTAATTTTTGCAAGTAATATGTTGCAACAGATTAGTTGATCTGTTTGAGAAACAACTGTTGAGATTTGAATTTTTATTGTGTCTTGTGTTATTTTTGTTGTGTCTGATTGTTGTTCTTGTCTTGTGTTATTATTTTTTATGGAAGTAAATTTTTTGTTATTGTTGTTGTTGGAATCTGTTGTTACAGTTGTAGAAGGGTCTTGCATCTCAAAAAGTTAGGCTTTTTGAAAATAATGTTTTGGTTAATGAATAAGAAGAGGACTTGAACTGAGTTAAGAAGAAGAAGATTTGAACTGAGTATTCTCCTCAAAGTTAGGGTTAATGTTGTTGTTGTTCTTGTTCTTGAACATTATGTTGGTGTTATTGGTGTTGTTGTATTGGTAAATGTTGGTGTTTATGTTGTTTTGTTGATTTTATTGAATTTTGTTGGTGTTATTGATGTTGTTTTATTGGTAAATGTTGGTGTTGTTGTTCTTGTATGGTGTTGCTCTTCAAAATTGTTATTCAAGTGATAAATGTTGATTTATGTTGATGTTCTTGGTGTATTATGTGGTAAATTTTTTGTTAATACCATAACAGATGTATAATATGTTGCAAGAAATGCTTCATCTGTTGCAACATATTAAGCATATGTTGGAAATAACTATACCATCTGTTGGTTTACTCTTATTATGTTTCCAACAGATGACCCATCTTTGGAACATATGAGTCATATGTTGGAACAGATGAGTCATATGTTGGATGAAATCAAAGCAGTAGCTACTGCTTTAATTTCATCCAACATATGAGTCATCTGTTGCAACATATGACTCATATGTTCCAACAGATGGGTCATCTGTTGGAAACATAATAAGAGTAAACCAACAGATGGTAAATGTTGGTGGTGTTGTTGTTTTGTTGATTTTATTGAATTTTGTTGGTGTTATTGATGTTGTTTTATTGGTAAATATTGGTGTTGTAAATGTTGGTGTTGTTGTTCTTGTATGGTGTTGCTCTTCAAAATTGTTATTCAAGTGATAAATGTTGATTTATGTTGATGTTCTTGGTGTATTATGTGGTAAAATTTTTGTTAATACCATAACAGATGTATAATATGTTGCAAGAAATGCTTCATCTGTTGCAACATGTTAAGCATATGTTGAGAATAACTATACCATCTGTTGATTTACTCTTATTATGTTTCCAACAGATGACTCATCTGTTGGAACAGATGAGTCATATGTTGGATGAAATCAAAGCAGTAGCTACTGCTTTAATTTCATCCAACAGATGGGTTATCTGTTCCAACAGATGGGTCATCTGTTCCAACAGATGGGTCATCTGTTCCAACAGATGGGTCATCTGTTCCAACAGATGGGTCATCTGTTCCAACAGATGGGTCATCTGTTCCAACAGATGGGTCATCTGTTCCAACAGATGGGTCATCTGTTCCAACAGATGGGTCATCTGTTGATGATAATTATTTGTACATTTTAAATTCATTGTTATCTTTTTTTTTAATGATGCACAAATCAATCATTGACCTTTATTTTACTCTTGTTTGTAGATAAATGGCTCCCACTAAAAGGAAAGGAAGTGAATCAACTCCAAAGAAAGGAAGAAGAAAAATAGCTAGGATACATTCACCACTAAAAGAGCTTGCTATACAAGCAGTATCTCAATTAGAAGAAGAAGTCTCTTCTCAATCAGCTTTAAATATAGAAAAAGAGAAGGAAAAAGAGAAGGAAATAGAAAAAAGTCAAGAATCTGGAGATTTAAGTAAAGATGAACAAGGAGATGAGGAAAGTGAGGAAGATGAAGGAAGTGAGGAAGATGAAGGAGAAAGTGATGAAGATAAAAACTCAGTAGAGGAAGAAGGTGTAGATAAAGAGAGGGATGGAGAAGATAATGAAGTAGAATCAGAGGAAGGAGGAAAAGAGGAGATAATGAAAGTGAAGATGAGGAAGAGGAACACCTTGATCCTAACAGTCCTTCCACTGAAGAGTGTGTCAAAACATTCTGCATTGATAATTTTTCTGTGAGAATGCAGTGTGATGGTGTCACAAATTTAACTGGTGATTGTGTGATAAAGTCAGCCATGGGAAAATCTTTTGACACCTTCAGAAAAATACTTCAAGAACAAAAATTGGATGATTATTTCAGAAACAGCTGCTTTGGGCAATATCTTGATTTGCCAGAGGATAATAATGCTCGTTTTCAAATGACCATGGTGTATGGTCTTCTCAAACGTAGATTTATGTATGAGAACAATGATAAGATGGATGAAGTCTGGATCAACTACTGTGGCATGCCACTTTGTTTTGGGTTGAAGGAGTTTTCCATAGTTACTGGACTAAAATGTCATCCTCCTTCTCAACCTATTCCTGTTGTTACGCAAAAGAAAGCACCCCGCACACCAAAGACAACAATAAAAAAAGGATCTAAGTCAGCAGCCAAGACTGTCAAAAAAATTCAAAAGGGCAAGTCAACTGATGGTGATGACTTGGTGTCCCTTGTTGGTTCAAGCTTCAAAAATGTAAATTTACTTCAAGAGTTAGAAGGTAAAAGGCTTTCAAAGAAGCACAAGCAATCATTGTGCTTGGTTTGGTTTGTACATAATATTCTTTGGGCGAGAGACGTTAACAACAACATACCACTTGGTTTAATAAAGCTCTCGGAAGATCTGGAGGCATTCAATAACTACCCTTGGGGTCGTGAAAGCTTCATAATGACTGTCAAATATTTGTTGACTCCGTTAACGCCAAAGACAGTCAACTTATATGGCTTTCCATGGGCTTTCATGGTAAATATTTTTTTTTGTGTTTTAATTTTTTTTATTGAATAATATTTTTAATTTTTAGCATAATTTTTACAGGCTTGGGCATTTGAAGCCATTCCTTATCTCCGACAACAAGTGAAGGACTATCAAGAAGAGGTTTCTAGTCCTAGAATTCTGAGATGGTTGTCGGTCAAGAACGATAAAAAAGCAAAAGTTCTTGATCTTTTCAAACCACCCGAGGAAGCAGTAAGTCTACTTTTATAGAGATTAATTTGAATTTATTTTTTCAAAATTCACATTTGTTGCAACACATTAACATCTGTTGCAATAGAATTCAATTATGAGTTAAACATTATTTTAATACATTTAATTATTGATTTTAGATTGTGCATCTATGGCTTATCCCGACTAATCGAGAGTTAAAGATGCCATTCCTTGTTACTTTAGGGTATGTGGAAACTCTACCAGACCCTAAGGTAATTGATAGGATAAAAAAAGAATTGGCCAGAGCAACAACCATCAGAAGAAAAGCACTTAGGAAGGATGATTTGGTTCTTGATGAGGTTATTGTTGATACTGCTGGTGTTGGTGTTGATAGTGGTGGTGATGGTGTTGTTGTTACTGTTGGTGGTGCTGATGGTGTTGGTGGTGGTGATCCTCTTATGATTTTTCAACCAAGAAATGACCATGACTATGGTCATACTGAAGATGCTGATTTTGGTGGTGGAAACCTTCCTGACTTTGGTGGTGGACACACCCCTGACTTTACTGGTAGACATACCCCTGACTTTGGTGGTAGACATACCCCTTTTAGTAGGCATGCTACAAATCTACCACACAATATAGGTAGACAGTTTGGTGGTGTTGCCTCTTCAAGCTCTTGTTCTGCATGCAAATGCCAAGAGTGCAAGGAAAAACACAATGGAGTGATTGATGCTCTTAAGGGATTAACTAATGTTGTAAAGGAATTGACATCTAAAAGGGGTGTCATCCCATCAAAAAAGATTACAGATCCATTCACTCCATTGCAGGTTAAGATTAAGAGGACAAAAAAAATAATTTTCAAGGCAATTTCAGATATTAAATCAAGGAAAATTACAACTCCTCTTTCTTGCACTGTTGGGGAAGTTCCAAGAGCCGTAGGAGAGCAAGGAGAGCTGAAAAAGGTAAATATCTACAAGTTGGTGACTGCCACAAGAAAGGCAAAGCTGAAAACTCTGATGAATTCAAAAAAGGCCCCAGAAATTTACTCTATGCATAAATTTGGTCCACAAGACTTCAAGAACATGACTGATATGAAGTTTTGGTATGTGGACTGGGTAATTTACTTTTACTAACCTTCTATTTATTTAATGATTTTGTACTGCTTATTTAGATGATCCATCTGTTGGAACAAATGTCTCATATGTTGCAACAGATGGGTAATCTGCTGCAACATATGATCCATCTGTTGGATGAAATCAAAGCAGTGACCTACTGTTTTGATTTCATCCAACAGATGGATCATATGTTGCAGCAGATTACCCATTTGTTGCAACATATGAGACATCTGTTCCAACAAATGACTGATCTGTTGGATGAAATCAAAGCAGTAGACTCATCTGCTGCAACTTTTCAAGTATTATAAGTTGCTAACTTATATAAATTGTATTATTATTTCAGTATGTTGATGAAATTCTTCTTCTCATGTGGGAGAGACATCTAAAATTCATTCAATTCTATGATCTTGGAGATAGAATAATGGACCTCAATTTTTATGGTAATTTCCTCTGTCGGTACAACAAACTCAGTGAAGAAGCAACAACTCCTGGTGGAAGAAAATTAGAGGAGTTACTTACTTAGTTTGAATGGGATGATGACATGATTGACTATGTCAGAGGAAAGAGACCATATCCAGGTGCCATGGATTGGAGAGAGGCCAAGAGAATCATAGCAGTAATGAATTTGGAGAAGAAGCATTTTGTGACTGTTGAGATCAAAATAAGTGAGGGAGTCATGAATGTCTATGACTGCAACATACCAGTGTTTGAAGAGTTTCAATTTCTGATATTCATGGAGGGTTTGTTGGAGTTGTTCCCTAAGTTGTTGAAGCAAAGTGGCCTAATGAATCACTTGCCGGAAAAATTGCTCAACGAACGATGGGCTTTTGAAGGTCGAAAACAGAACCTTCCAAAGAATGAGATATTTGCCGCGTGCGTGTCATACTCGCTTGCTTTCATTGAGCATTTGATAACCGACACTTCTATGATAACTCCTAAGACTCTAATGAATGATAATTCAGTTGCAAGAATGCAAGAAGTTTGGGCCGCTGGGGTGATTTTTAAGAGTTTGGAGCCCTGATATGGGTTGCATTTTGCAGACAATATTTTCTATTTTTTGTATTTTATTTAATTATATTATGGGCTGTAATTTGCAGACAATCTTTTTTATTTTTAGTATTTTATTTAGTTATAATATATATTTGGTGATGACAATATTTTATGTTTAATAGATGTCCAGTTATTATGTCATTAATTTTATTTTATCCTTAAATTTAAAAAATATTGGATTACTACTAAAAATGAATTACACATCTATTGAAAATCATCCAACATATATACTCATCTGTTGAAAATAATCAAACATACTCTACACATTTTGCAACAGATGAATCATATGTTGCAACAGATAAATCATCTGTTGGAAATAATCAAGCATACTCTACACATTTTGCAACAGATGATTCATCTGTTGTAACAGATGATACATCTGTTGGAAATAATCAAACATACTCTACACATTTTGCAACAGATGAATCATATTTTGCAACAGATAAATCATCTGTTGGAAATCATCCAACAGATATTGACATCTGTTGCAACAGATGAGTCATCTACACTTAGTTGATCATGTAATTATTATGTAATTCATTGAGATTGTAATTGAAGTTGTTAATTGAAAGCTAATTATGATTAAATAACTTAGTTTATTACTAATCATGAGTTAATTAAGCAATTCACATCAAATAAGTCAATTGATCCATCTATTTAGGATCACTACACTTAGTTGATCATGTAATTATTATGTAATTCATTGAGATTGCAATTGAAGTTGTTAATTGAAAGCTAATTATGATTAAATAACTTAGTTTATTACTAATCATGAGTTAATTAAGCAATTCACATCAAATAAGTCGATTGATCCCTCTATTTAGGATCACTACACTTAGTTGATCATGTAATTATTATGTAATTCATTGAGATTACAATTGAAGTTGTTAATTGAAAGCTAATTATGATTAAATAACTTAGTTTATTACTAATCATGAGTTAATTAAGCAATTTACATCAAATAAGTCAATTGATCCCTCTATTTAGGATCACTACACTTAGTTGATCATGTAATTATTATGTAATTCATTGAGATTGTAATTGAAGTTGTTAATTGAAAGCTAATTATGATTAAATAACTTAGTTTATTACTAATCATGAGTTAATTAAGCAATTCACATCAAATAAGTCAATTGATCCATCTATTTAGGATCACTACACTTAGTTGATCATATAATTATTATGTAATTCATTGAGATTGTAATTGAAGTTGTTAATTGAAAGCTAATTATGATTAAATAACTTAGTTTATTACTAATCATGAGTTAATTAAGCAATTTACATCAAATAAGTCAATTGATCCATCTATTTAGGATCACTACACTTAGTTGATCATGTAATTATTATGTAATTCATTGAGATTGTAATTGAAGTTGTTAATTGAAAGCTAATTATGATTAAATAACTTAGTTTATTACTAATCATGAGTTAATTAAGCAATTCACATCAAATAAGTCGATTGATCCCTCTATTTAGGATCACTACACTTAGTTGATCATGTAATTATTATGTAATTCATTGAGATTGTAATTGAAGTTGTTAATTGAAAGCTAATTATGATTAAATAACTTAGTTTATTACTAATCATGAGTTAATTAAGCAATTCTTCTGTTGCAAAATGTGTAGAGTATGTTTGATTATTTCCAACAGATGTATCAGCTGTTGCAACAGATGATACATTTGTTGAAAATAATCAAGCATACTTTACACATTTTGCAACAGATGATTCATCTGTTGCAACAGATGATACATCTGTTGGAAATAATCCAACAGATATAGACATATGTTGCAACAGAAGAATCATCTGTTGGAACTTATCCAACAGATATAAACATCTGTTGCAGCAGATCAATGACTTATTTGGTGTGAATTGCTTAATTAACTCATGATTAGTAATAAATTAAGTTATTTAATCATAATTAGCTTTCAATTAACAACTTCAATTACAATCTCAATGAATACTTAATAATTACATGATCAACTAAGTGTAGTGATCCTAAATAGAGGGATCAATTGACTTGTTTGATGTGAATTTCTTAATTAACTCATGATTAGTAATAAACTAAGTTATTTAATCATAATTAGCTTTCAATTAACAACTTCAATTACAATATCAATGAATACACAATAATTGCATGATCAACTAAGTGTAGTGACCCTAAATAGAGGGATCAATTGACTTATTTGATGTAAATTGCTTAATTAACTCATGATTAGTAATAAACTAAGTTATTTAATCATAATTAGCTTTCAATTAACAACTTCAATTACAATCTCAATGAATACACAATAATTGCATGATCAACTAAGTGTAGTGACCCTAAATAGAGGACTCAATTGACTTATTTAATGTAAATTGCTTAATTAACTCATGATTAGTAATAAACTAAGTTATTTAATCATAATTAGCTTTCAATTAACAACTTCAATTACAATCTCAATAAATTACATAATAATTACATGATCAACTAAGTGTAGATGACTCATCTGTTGCAACAGATATCAATATCTGTTGGATGATTTCCAACAGATGATTCATCTGTTGCAACATATGTCTATATCTGGTGGATGATTTCCAACAGATGAGTCATCTGTTGCAACAGATGAATCATTTGTTGCAACATATGTCTATATCTATTGGATGATTTCCAACAGATGAGTCATCTGTTGCAACAGATGAATAATCTGCTGCAACATATGTCTATATCTGTTGGATGATTTCCAACAAACAATTCATATGTTGCAACAGATTATTTCCAATATTTGTAGTAACATATTTAATTATTCCCAACAGATTTCACCATCTTTTGCAATATATAAATCAGTTAAGTTCACAAACATCACCGATTGAAATATCATAAAAAAGTACTAAAAGTTCAGAATAACAATACTATTACTATTACAAGAATGGAGAAAATGAGTGCAACATTAACAATTATGGAGCATTTCGATCTGGGCAAGTAGTTCTTTTGTGGCCAACCGTCCTACATATAGAGCACTTATTTTTCTTGTTGGAAATGATTCTCCGACTCCACGCCTCCTCTTTTTTCGCCTTCTTCCCGGTTTGCTTGGGTCAATATGTGGAAGAGATATTTCTCTCTCTAAAATCTCAAAAGGAACATTCCAAGATTCTTCAGAAGGCACAGGATGAATTTCCTCACAGTATGCAATGATGTATCTCTCCACCGTATAATATGAGGATGAGTACTCATAAATCCGCCTACCAAAATCTTCACCATATTGGACTCGAAGCGCTGCCATAGCATGTGGAAAAGGTATTTTATCCATGTCAAATACTCTACATGTACAAGATCTTGCTTGCAAATCGATCGTAGCAACTTCACCATGACCGGTGACACTGAACTTATAGTTGGCAGTTTGATGAGCCAATAACTTGTTTCCCAAGTTGACGTACTCTGTTAATTTCTTTTCCATTTCAGGGACAAAGATGGTTGGTGAGTTGATGAACTCCGTACGCCTCTCGTAAAATTTTTGTGCAAATCTCCTATTTATTTCATTAAATAGAGCGACAATGGGAAATTCTCTTTCAACGTCGAACATTGCATTCACCGACTCAGCAATGTTTGTCGTCATAATGTTATACCTATACAAATAAATAATCACCAGTAAGATATAATTGACAATAAACTCAAATAAATCACTCAATTTATAATATTATACCTATTTCCCAGACAGAATGCTCTACTCCACCTGTGAAATCCAACACGTTCAAGATGTTCGGCTGCTCCGGGTACCATGTCTCTTATTTGATTGAAATGGTCATTGAACTCATCAATTTTGTACGCTTTTGCTGCTTTATAAAAATGAGATACGTCCTTCGCATTGTGAAAGTTATTTCGAATATTCTCCCCAAGGTGCCTTATGCAACAACCATAATGAGCTGTAGAGTAGACAATTGAAACCATCTTCTTGATACTTGGATGCCTATCAGAAATTATGCACAAATCAGTAGTATCATCTAGATAGCTTCTCATTTGTTCAAAAAAATATCGGTATGAGGCATCGCACTCCTTGTCAACTACACAAAAAGCAAGCGAAAAAATATGATTCTCCGCATCTTGTGCCACAGCTGACAATAAAACTCCTTCATACTTGCTCCTCAAGAATGTTCCGTCAACGGCTATGACTTTTCTCATTTGCTCAAAACCACGTATCCAAGCTCCACAGGATACAAAAAAGTACTTAAACTTTCCATTTTCATCAATTTTCAATGCTGTCTTACTTTCTGGATTTACGGACTGAAGCATATAACGGTAAGCATCAAGCACTGCATACCCGTGCTCATGTGTTCCCCTAATCAAAGACTTTGCAATCTCCATGCCCTTCCAAATCTTCCAATAACTCACCTTAACACCCAATTCTGTACGAATATTATGTTTCATGTCTTGTGCAGATGGGCCTTTACCTTCGCGGAACCTATTTTTGAAAATTTCACCGATGAATTTTACTGGGGCGTACGGATTATGACTCGTGATATGCTCAGAACCACACGTGTCATACTTTACATAGGTTGTAATACAGAATCTATCAGAACTTAAAAGCTTCACAGCCCTAATCCAACATTTGCACTCCTGATATACACATCTAAAACAATACACATTACGCGAATTAATCACCTTCTTGAGTCTAAAATCTTTTTTCAAGCAAGCAATTTTCAACGAAGTTGCTAGTTCTTGCTTGTTCTTGAATGTCATTCCCTTATAAAAACATGTTTCATCCTCTTGCACATGGATAGACTGTGTTGATTGAGAATTTCCCACTGTATTGCTCCCAACATCAGGTGTAGGAGTTTGGTCATCCCCACAGCTTGGACCATCCAATTCTGCCCCACTTTCATTATCTGGAATATTCATATCTACCCTATCCTCCAACTCATCATTTAACATATCTTGTTGGTTTTGAGCTAAATTGGGGTTCTCTATCGGCTTTTCAATTACGTATACCCTTAAAATGGGCCTAGCTGCATCACTCAAATAAGCACGCAAACGAACTTGATCCCTTATCTTAAAAGGCAAGACCCTCTGATTTTCAAAAGAGCTGTGCATGTAACTGATGACAAGATCTTTCGATTGGCAATTTAATTCACAACAACTGATGATTAAGTTAACAAAATCATCATACAAAATATCTTTTTGGACTGTCATCGCTATCGTTTCTAACAAGTCACCATCCTTCCAACGCCAAATAAATCGATTGTTCTTCTCGATCCATTCACCATGACAATCAACCCCTATTGTTATTGATTCCTCCATAAATGATACCTAAAGAGTTTTGTTAAAAAAATCAATAATAGTATAGTAAAGTTGAGTATCTATATAAAACAATAAAATTATATCATTGTCCCAACAAGTAACTCATCTGTTATAACAAATGACTCACATGTTGGATACATGTTCAGAACCAGAAGCTTAATCCAACAGATAAGTCATCTGCTGCAACAGATGAGTTATATGCTGCAACAGATGAGTTATATGTTGCAACAGATGACCTATCTGTTGGATCAAGCTACTGGTTCTGAACATGAATCCAACAGGTAAGTCATATGCTGCAACAGATAACTCATCTGTTGCAGCATATAACTCATCTGTTGCAGCAGATGACTTATCTGTTGGATTAAGCTTCTGGTTCTGAACCAGCTTTGCCAGCTAATGTAATATGAATCCAACAGGTAAGTCATCTGTTGCAACAGATGAGTTATCTGTTGCAACATATGACTTACCTGTTGGATTCATGTTCAGAACTAGTAGCTTGATCCAACAGATAGTTCATATGTTGCAACAGATAACTCATCAGTTGCAACAGACTACTCATTTGTTGCAACAGATGACTTACCTGTTGGATTCATGTTCAGAACCAGTAGCTTAATCCAATAGATAGGTCATCTGTTGCAACAGATGATCTATCTGTTGGATTCAACTGTTGTAACATGAATCCAACAGATAGATCATCTGTTACAACAGATGGGTCATCTGTTGGATACGCTACTGAAAATTGCAGAAAAATAGCAGATATACCCAGATGAGAAATTGAACTAAAAATCATTATTTTTACTTACCAAAATCACCTATGAAGCAATGCCCAGTGATTACGAACAAATTTGGTCCAAAATTTTGGTCCAGTACCAGCAGTTGTGGCAGCAGCAACAACAATGGAGGGCAGGGGAGTAGAAGAAAAAAAAGATGATGATGATGAAGAAGAAGAAGATGATGATGATGAAGAAGAAGAAGACAACAGCAGCAACAACAATGAAGAATGCCCTGAAAATGTCGCGAGGAAGAGAAGCAAAAAGAAGGGGAGGAGGTCCTTTTTCCCCCCTCCCATTTTAGGTAATTAGGGTTTTATAATTCTCCCAAAAGGGGAATGGGTCTCATGGGTCAAAGTGTAAAAATAAAAACTTGAGGGCAACTCAGAAAATGAGTCAAAACCCATTAATTCCTAATCTAATTTTTGTCACATCTACTCAATTAAAATAACTTAAGTCACTACAACTTAAATTTGAAACATTTTTGTCACCCTTAATTCATTCACCCGTGTAACTAATACATTTTCTTGTTTTGAGAAACTTTTCTTTTTATATTTAGTTTTTAAGCATTTGTCATAGGAATTCTAAGCAGTGTTTTCACATATTTACATGCTCTGAGTAAGTGAGACGATCTTCCTCCTTTTCTATTGCATTCAACTACAAATATGAGCTCTACATTTATATGATCTTTCTTACCTTTTCTATTTGAACTACTCCCTCTGTCCCATATTAGTTGGTGATGTGCCGCCATTTTACGGCACTTTCGACTCCTTTAACTTAGAACAATCGTACGTTTTCAAGCAACCATTGTCGTTTTTGATGCTTTTATGTTGTATTTTCAGAAATGGAGACAAACATGGAAACAGAAGGAAATTCGCGAAAAACGACATTCTGCCTAAGAGTGACGGCCTGAGTGACGGTCCGTTATATATGTGACGGTCCGTCACATGTGACCGTCAAGTGGAGGCCTTGCACTGTCTAAGGGTGACGGTCCAGGCGACGGTCCGTAAAGCCAGTGACGGTCCGTCAGCCTGGCCGTCACACCTGGGCAGTCCGCTACGCGAAATCCTGACGTTTTTGGGATTTGTTTCCTAGACTCCTATAAATACCCTATGTTAGGTTTATTTTATTTATGCAATCAACCAAGCTTTTTAATATAGTTCTCCCAATAGTTTTAAGAGAGACTTGGAGATCAAGAAACACGTTTTACACTTCTTGAATTCGTGTTCTTGAATCGTTCTTGGGATCTTGGTTTTTCTTGTTCTTGGAATAATTGAAGATTGGTTTTCATTATATTGTAAGAATCCCTTCTCTTTATTATGAATACAATTCTTTTCTCTTTTCTTTATAGCATGATTAACTAAACCTCCCACAACTAGGGTTGTGGGAGCCATGGCAAAAGTAGCAATATAGATTCCGGGTAGTGACGGGTTAAATATGTATGTTGTCACGTTGTTAATCATTCGTTATGTAACGTTTTCTAGTGGTTGCAAACATTAGAACATGCCTAGGTTTAATTTGCTTGAGTAAAGAGATTAAAATCGGGATACTTGATTAACAACGAGGATTCGAGACTACTAACTCTCGTCCTATGATTAATGCTGTAACTAGATTAATCTACTTGATATTTAGGATTGGAATCTAAAAGCACACCTTTTCAAGTTCGAGAGAATTGAAAAGTAAATTTGTCTATTTGGTTGAGAAACGTTTAGACGATACAATTAATTCAATCACATCGTGACACGCATATAGAAAGAACCCCGTTAAGCCTAGAATCGACTTTGTTACTAACGCCATGGTAAACACTTCCCTAGTTCTCTCTCTCCTATTGATTATCATTCATACGTTAAGTGTTTACAAATATTGATCACAAAACCCCCCCTTTTTACCGGAAACTATTGACGACTAGTCACTTAATTCACTAAAGACTTAACTTTCATCATATTCTCTGTGGGATTCGACCCCAACCTTTGTTGGGTTCTATATTTGACTACGACCGCTTACGCTTCGTTAATTTGAGGTGTAGTTTGGGCGTTATCAAAAAGTGGCGCCGTTGCCGGGGAATACGGTTGTTAATTAAGTCTGGTGTGTTTATTTGACTCTTAGTCATACTTTCCTGCTTTTACGTTTTTTTTGTTGTTTTTGTTTTTGACAGGGTACAGAGTTGTGCATGCCAAGTACCCGGCGCTCGGGTGAATCAACATTACCTTACAACCCCGAGCTTGCTAGAACGTTAAGGCAGAATATGGCCGCACAACAAGAGGCAGCAAGGCTCGCTGCAGAACTGCAGGCCCAACAAAATTTGAATGCTGGAGGTCTGCAGCACGATCTTGAGTTGCATGACGAGGATAACAATTTGGATGGAGTTGGCGCTACGGGCGCCATTGTTGTTCCACCGCTACCGCCCGGAGCCAAGTTCAACATCACTAGCACGATGATTCAGCTGTTGAACTTGAGAGGAGTATTCCGTGGAGCAGCTGGTGACGATCCAAACCGTCACTTAATGAACTTCGTGGGTATCTGCAAGTCGTTTGAACTGCCGGGCGTGAGTCAGACAGCGATCAGGCTCAGGTTGTTTCCATTGTCTCTGTCTGATGAGGCAGCGTTATGGTTGACAGAACTGACCCCCGACTCTATCGCAACTTGGGGAGAGTTGAAAGGAGCTTCCTAGAAAGGTTCTTTCCTCCCTCTAGGATGATACAGTTGAAGGACGAGATTAGCAATTTCAGGCAGCAACCTCACGAAGCATTGCACGAGACCTGGCTGCGATTCAAGAAGAAGCTAACACAATGCCCGAACCATCAGTTGAACGATGAGTTTTTGATGCAAACATTCTACAGGGCACTCAATTCGGCTACCAAGCCGACGTTGGACAACACAGCAGGTGGAGCGTTTATGGGTTGCACTTTTGCCGATGCCACAGCTATTTTGGACAGGCTCACCAAAACCAACAGGGCCTGGCATACACGTGATTCAGAGGTACCAGCTAGTACTTATGCAGTTGGTGTGTCAGCGGAACAGCGTAGAAGAGATGAAGAACGGGACCAAGACATGGCCCACCTAAAAACGCAAATGGACCTCTTGACCAAGCACTTGATGTCAGGAAGTATTGAGAAGGTGAAAGCCGTGGGTTCGCAAGGTAGAGCAGCAGGGGTTGATTCTGATGAGGAGGCCAACTATTTGGGGGGTTTCCAGGCCAACGGCCAGGGAAACCAAGGTCGGAACTATCAGAGAGACAACCACTATGAGAAAGGCGGCTACAAAGATCGCGACCAAGGAAACTGGAGGAACAACACCGATAGAGGTGGGTTGTATATACCACCTGGTAATCGGGACAAAGCTGGCCACGAGGCAGAGCCGTCCAAACTTGAGAACATGATGACGAAGATGCTGCTGAAGGTGGAATCAACTGACTCTGGAGTAAAGGAGATGAAGACTGAATTATCAGCATTGAGTCAGTTAGTGGGTTCACATTCCACCTTGATCAAGCAATTAGAGCAGCAAGTGGGGTAAATCTCGGCATCTCTGAACCAAAGGAAGACAGGTACCTTGCCGAGTGACACCACTCATCCGAGGAATGACGCAAGCTGTATGGCGATCACCACAAGAAGCGGAAAAATATTACCGGCATCACATCCGGTAATCCAGACTCAAGGTGATGTTGCGGATGATGAAGAGGCGGTAGAGGAGGAAACGCCAAAACCCGTGGATAAAAGCATGGAGGCCGAAAAGCCTCCAACTATGATGCCTCGGCCACCACCTCCTTTCCCACAGCGTTTGAAGAAGAAAGTTGACGATGGTAAGTTCCTGAACTTCATGACCATGCTGAAGCAGATTTCAATAAACATACCATTGGTGGAAGCGCTGGAACAAATGCCCGGTTATGCCAAGTTCATGAAGAACTTGATTACAAAGAAGAGGTCGGTAAGTTTTGAACTGGAAGACAACCTCCACCACTGCAGCGCTATTTCTTCAAGGTCGTTAGTCGAAAAGAAGGAAGATCCAGGTGCTTTCACTGTTCCCTGTACTATCGGGAAGCTCAACTTCGGAAGAGCATTATGTGATCTTGGTGCTAGTATCAACTTGATGCCGCTAGCAGTCTACAAACAATTGGGTTTGGGAGCTCCTAAACCAACATCCATGAGAGTAATGATGGCTGACCGCTCAGTAAAGCGACCTGTGGGAATATTGTCTGATGTGCTGGTCAAGATTGGTAAGCTTATATTCCCGGCCGACTTTGTGATCTTGGATTGCGAAGTAGATTTTGAAGTTCCCATAATCTTGGGACGACCTTTGTTAGCCACGGCTAGAGCGTTGGTTGACATGGAAAGAAACAAACTGACCTTCAGTCTAAACAATGAAGTGGTCAAGTTCGATGTGTCCAAATTGATAAAGCAACCAAGTGACATGAGGGTGGTCGCAGTCATCAATGTTATTGAGGAAATCCCTGCGGATGTGTATCTTGAGGAAAAGGGTTGTGTTGAAACCCAAGCTGTTATGAAAGTAAGGTCGCGATTGCAAGAGGACGAGCAGGTAAAGGAAAGCGGTGAAAATAGATCCAGAAAACGAAAACACCACAAGAGAATCTGCAAAGAAAGAGCAAAGAAATTGTCGCGACTAGCGATGGAGCCCAAAGAGGAAGCTGGAACGCCACACTCCATCGAGTTCTCCTGTTTTGGAGACCCTGGCGGTCTCCAACATCATTCCAGAATCTGAGTCATATCGACTTCACAGGTATTCCTTTCTCTCACAGTTTTTAGCTTTCATATGGATGCATTGGGGACAATGCATGAGTCTAAGTTGAGGGTGTGGGGAAACCTGTGAGTCACCACCGAGGGTTTTTGTTGCCGAGTTCTTTTCCCTCCGGTGTGCTATCTAGTAGAACCGGCATGTTTAGGTTGTTATTTTTTAAAAAATTTTTTTAGTGTCTATAGCAAGCATGGCGTTTTTCTTGTTTAAAAACGAGGCCCTTTAAAAATTTTCTGGTTTTGAGCTTATGTTGAAACGATTGACTGTCTGGATCCTTGTATGTCATTGTGTGATTATGAGTAGAATGAGTATGCTTAAGCCGAGCGGTTGTTTGATAGTTGGTAGCGATATAGTTTCTTGGTGCCAAGAGTGTGTGAGATTATTGTTATAAATTCTTACTCTGTGCATGCATCTAGAACTTGCCCGGTCTATTTTGTTAAGTTCGAAGTTAGGTTGCTTAGGAAAGGATCACAGGCCCTTTTTGCGTGCAGTCCACTTAACCTAAAAGACCGTCCAATTTTGAATAATCCTTTGATCCCTATTTGAGCCATAATTGACCTTGTTCTTTCAATAACCTGTCACCGTTCCTGTTTAACTTTGAATCCCTATTTTGGCCCTGGTCCTTCCTTGGACATCGTGCACCTCAACCCAGGCAAACAGCCTAAGTTGAGGGTGGCTACTATAGAGGTAAACCCTATTTTGGCCCTGGTCCTCCCTTGGACATTGTGCACCTCAACGCAGGCAATCAGCCTAAGTTGAGGGTGGCTACTATAGAGGTGAATGATAAGAAAAAAAGGATGGAGAAGATTGGTTGTGAATAGAATGAAAATTCGGGTGTGTGCCTAAGAAAAGAAAAGAAAAATAAAAAGAGATGAAAAAGATCGAAAAAGTAATAAAAAGAATGGTCAAAATAAAGAGGTCACACCTGTAGCTAGAGAGAAGGAAATAAAAAGGTGAATAAGGATGGACAAAAAGTTATGCGGTAATAAGACGTCGGTAGTTCCAAGGAGGGCTTAGTCACTAACCCCTAAATGTATCCTACCTGCACCTGAAACCTCATTACAAGCCTAAACAAGTCCTGTAGTGATCCTGAGCGGCTTTCTGAAGAACTGAAATAGAATAGTAAGGGCAAGCCTATGGTATCGCATGTGCATTGTTTGAAGTCGTTTGTGAGTGTGAGCATCTTACCTAGTCCCAAATCTTGTGTGTGGGATTTCTTTGTGGTGAGGGCACCAAGATGTCTATATTGTCTATTGATTGTTAGGATAGCTGCGTATGTGTATGCATAATATTCTATCATATCGGAATGACATGTTTGGATCCATGCAAGTTAGTGTTTCATACATTTGTGTACTACGAGGGTGCTTGATTTAATGAACTAATGAATGACCATGAGTTGCTAGAGACACGAGTTTGTTTTCTTAGTTGAGTCGTCGTATTATTGTTTTGTGTCATGTTGCTTGAGGACAAGCGAACGTCTTAAGTTGAGGGTGTTGATGTGCCGCCATTTTACGGCACTTTCGACTCCTTTAACTTAGAACAATCGTACGTTTTCAAGCAACCGTTGTCGTTTTTGATGCTTTTATGTTGTATTTTCAGGAAATGGAGACAAATATGGAAACGGAAGGAAATACGCGAAAAACGACATTCTGCCTAAGAGTGACGGCCTGAGTGACGGTCCATCACACATGTGACGGTCCGTCACATGTGACCATCAAGTGGAGGCCTTGCACTGTCTAAGGGTGATGGTCCAGGCGACGGTCCGTCAAGCCAGTGACGGTCCGTCAGCCTGGCCGTCACACCTGGGCAGTCCGCTACGCGGAATCCTGGCATTTTTGGGATTTGTTTCCTAGACTCCTATAAATACCCTATGTTAGGTTTATTTTATTTATGCAATCAACCAAGCTTTTTAATATAGTTCTCCCAATAGTTTTAGGAGAGACTTGGAGATCAAGAAACACGTTTTACACTTCTTGAATTCGTGTTCTTGATTTGTTCTTGGGATCTTGGTTTTTCTTGTTCTTGGAATAATTGAAGATTGGTTTTCCTTATATTGTAAGAATCCCTTCTCTTTATTATGAATACAATTCTCTTCTCTTTTCTTTATAGCATGATTAACTAAACCTCCCACAACTAGGGTTGTGGGAGCCATGGCAAAAGTAGCAATATAGATTCCGGGTAGCGACGGGTTAAATATGTATGTTGTCACGTTGTTAATCATTCGTTATGTAACGTTTTCTAGTGGTTGCAAACATTAGAACATGCCTAGGTTTAATTTGCTTGAGTAAAGAGATTAAAATCGGGATACTTGATTAACGACGAGGATTCGAGACTACTAACTCTCGTCCTATGATTAATGCTGTAACTAGATTAATCTACTTGATGTTTAGGATTGGAATCTAAAAGCACACCTTTTCAAGTTCGAGAGAATTGAAAAGTAAATTTGTCTATTTGGTTGAGAAACGTTTAGACGATACAATTAATTCAATCACATCGTGACACGCATATAGAAAGAACCCCGTTAAGCCTAGAATCGACTTTGTTACTAATGCCATGGTAAACACTTCCCTAGTTCTCTCTCTCCTATTGATTATCATTCATACGTTAAGTGTTTACAAATATTGATCACAAAACCCCCCCTTTTTACCGGAAACTATTGACGACTAGTCACTTAATTCATTAAAGACTTAACTTTCATCATATTCTCTGTGGGATTCGACCCCAACCTTTGTTTGGTTCTATATTTGACTACGACCGCTTACGCTTCATTAATTTGAGATGTAGTTTGGGCGTTATCAGTTGGTCACTTTCCTTTTTACGCGCATGTTAAGAAATCATAAATAAGAAGGTTGTTTTGCTAATTCACCCCTTAAAAAAATTCTTTGGAATTTTATAAACAAGTGTGAACACTTTTAAAAAGATTAATTGTAAAGGTAATATGAGAAAATTTTAATTAATGCTTTCTTGATTTAATAAAGTGACCAACTAATATGGAATAACTATTTTTAGTATAGTGACCAATTAATATGGGACAGAGGGAGTATGTTTAACATTTGAGTGAAATTATCGTATATTTCTTGTTATTATAATTGCACTTATATAACTGAAAGTTAGGTTCTTAGCTTGTTAGATTTAGGAAGCAGTATTTGGGAAATTTGCTATATATTTCTTGTACAATCCATACCCAGATCTATACAAGTATTATGGAAAAACAAAAAATAGAAAACTTAAAATCCTATACAATATTTGCCTATTTCTTATTGGTTGTATCCCTAACTAACTATCAACAAGAATATTCTCTTTCTATGTTAGAAGCTTATATTATTTACAGCTATGTATTTTATCCAGAGGGCCAATTCTACTGTGAATATGTATTGGTCTAGGTCTGTGGCCCAAATTAACATTTCGATCCAATATATGCTCCGACTCTTTATTATCTTCTCTTTTAGACTTTGACTTCAAACCACACTTCGATGAACTCGAAGGTTCTCGAGAGACTCTTGTCATCATCTTTTTCATTTTGTCCGTTGATTTCTCTGAGTCATCATCAATTCTAACATCCCCCCTCAAGATGGAGGGGATCTGAGTGACACCCATCTTGGAAAAGAGCTCATGATGAAGAGGACCTGGAAGAGATCTGGTGAGGATATCGGCGAGATGGTCCTTTGAAGGGACGAATGAGAGAGAAATGAGTCCTGCCATGTATTATTGCCGGACAAAATGGAAGTCAACATTGACATATTTGGTGCGTTTATGGAACACGAAATTCTGTGCTATATAGATGGCAGCTTAATTGTCGGAGTGAATCGGCACCGGCAGAGAAAATTGAACGGACAAATCTGAGAGTAACCTTGTGAGGCAAGTCAATTCAGCTACCAATCGTCTCATGAAACGATATTCAACCTCTGCCGATGAAAGGGAAACAGAGACGTGCTTCTTGGATTTCCAAAAAATAGGTGATCCTCCAAGACTGACGAAGAAATCACTAATAGATCTTCTGGAATCATGGCATGAAGCCCAATCGGCATCATAAAAAGCTTGCAGAGAAAAATCAGAGGCAGAGGAGAAGAACAATCCCTGATTAGGAAATTGCAAAAGGTAATGCACTACCCTCAAAGCTACATCATAGTGACTTACACATGGTTTCTGCATAAATTGACGTAAAATCCAAACGACATGACAAAGATCTGATCTTGTATGCGTTAGGTAGTTCATCTTGCCAATAATAGGCGTTAGGTAGTTCATCTTGCCAATAATATGTCTGTAAAGAGTGGGATCTGACATATATTCCCCGAAATTTGCAGTGAATTTTATTGTGGGATCCAGGGGAGAAGAAACTGAAAGGAAATGAGTCACATCAAAATCATGGAGCAGATCTAAGGTATATTTTCTTTGACTCAGAATAATTCCTTGTTTCTCTCTTAGTATTTCTATGCCTAGAAAATAATGGAGCAAACCAAGGTCTTTGATCTTAAATTCAGAATGAAGAAGCAATTTTAGTTATTCAATTTCATTTTGGTCATCACCAGTGAT
>QJPP01005022.1:0-88688 GCA_003996215.1 Jaltomata sinuosa
TTTTCAACTAGAAAGTACGTAACTGATAACGCCCAAACTACACCTCAATTAAGAAGCGTAAGCAGTCACTGTCAAATATAGAACCCAACTAAGGTTGGGGTCGATCCCACAGGGAATAAGGTGCAAATTAAGTCGTTAGTAATTTAGATGATTATTAATCGATAATTTTTGGTAAATGGGGGGAGTTTGTATTGATCAATCTTTGTTTGTTACAAGTAACAATTTGCAAGTTTCAACGAGTAAAATTCAGTATAAGAGGTGAACTAGGGATGTGTTCACCATGGCTCAATCAACAACCTCGGGTTAGAGTTCAACGGGGTTCTTTTTCTATGCCTAATACAAAGTAATTGAAATTGTTCTTACGTCTAAACGTTTCTCAACCAAATAGACGCATTATCTTTTCAATTCTCTCAAACTTGAAAAGATTACAATTACAAAACTCAATTTATACCCCAAGTAGATTAACCTCGTTAGAGCGTCAATCATTAGACGGGAGTTAGTAGTCCCGAATCCTTGTTGTTAATCCAATTTTTCGAGTTTTAATTTCTTTGTTCAAGCAAATCAAACCTAGACTTGTTCTAATATTTGCAACCATTAGAAAATGATAAAAACATAAGATTAACAATGTACTATGCAATATATATTAAACCCAATATCACCCAAACCCCTTGATCATTGCTATGCCATGGCTTCCACAACCCTAGTTGTGGGAAATTAACTACTCATGCTAATAAACAAACTGAAGATAATGCTATTCATAATAAGGTAAAGAAGCTTACAAAGAGTATGAAGATCCCTTCACTTTATCTAAGAACAATCAGCAAAAATTCCCAGAATAATGGAGGAAGAAGAAGAAAACGTGTTGTGTCGTGTTTTTTCTCTCCAAAGTCGTCCAAAAACGTTCGCAAAATATTGGGTAATGAATGATAAAATAATCCTAAAACTGGGTATTTATAGTAGTCTAGGAAATAAAGTCCAAAAATAGAATTTTAGAATCCCGCTTCAAGTTGACGGGTTGCTTGATGAACCGTCAGGCTTGTGACGACTCATCACTTGAGCCATCATGGCTACTGGAGATTTTTCTTCAAGTTGACGGTTTGAGTGTAAAACGCATTTGACAAATGAGTTTTATGTACAACTCGTCGTCACCCCAATCCAGTAGCTTCTTCACTTCTCTCCGACGTGGTGGCTTGTGTGACGACTCCCCATGGCCTTGGAGACTCATCATGGATGTCGTCACCACTAAACAGTGGGCTCTTGTGGGCTTCCTTACTTTGCTGGCTCGCCTGGTGGTTCACCAAGTCCATGGTGGCTCTTCAGGTGAGTCACCACCCTTAACCAGTGGGCTGTTTTGACTTGGTGGCTTGCCTGGTGATTCACCAAGTCCATGGTGGCTCGTCAGGTGAGTCACCACCCTTAACCAGTGACTCTCTTTCATTACTTTTTCAACCATTTTATATCTTGGATCAATTTCCTGCAAATTAAACATAAAGTCAACACCCTCAACTTAAAATATTCGCTTGTCCTCAAGCAACATGAAAACAAAAACAAAATATGACTCAACTAAGAAAAACAAACACATGTCTTCAACAAACCATGGCCATTCAACAGTTTAATCAATTTAAACCAAGCCCCCCGGTATTACACAAGTGTTTGAAAAATTAACTTGTAAGGATCCAAGCATGTCATTCCGATATGATATAATATTCTACATACACACAAAGCAGGTATCCCAACAATGAGTAGATAATACCAAAATCGCGGTGCCCTCAGCACAAAGAAGTCCCACACACAAGATTTGGGACTAGGTAAGACGCTCACACTCACAAATGATTTCAAACAGTGCACATGAGATTCCATAAGCTTGCCCTTGCTATTCTATTTCAGTTTTTCAGAAAGCCACTCAGGATCACTACAGGACTTGTTTTGGCTTGTAATGAGGCTTCGGGTGTAGGTAGGAGACATTTGGGGAATAGTGACTAAACCCTCCTTGTAGTCATCGACCTATTATTTCCATTCAACCTTATTCCATCCACTCTTAATCACCTTTGGTTTCCTTATTTCTTGCTACATGTGTGGCCTTTTTAACTTGATAACTCTTTTTCTTTCTTTTTCACTTCTTTTTCACTTCTTTTTCTGTCTTTTCATTTGGCACACACCTGCACTTTCTATCCCAACAACAACCAATTGAGCACAACCCCATTTTTATTATCATGTACCTCTATAGTAGCCACCGTCAAATTAGGCTTATTGCCTGAGTTGAGGTGCACGATGTCCAAGGATCGACCACGGCTAAAATAGAGATTCAAAGTTAAAAAGGGAAAGGTAAGAGGTTATCGAAAGAATAAAGTCAACTTTGGCTCAAACAGGGATCAAAGGGGTTATTTACATTTGGATGGTCTTTTAGGCTAAGTGGAATGCACACAAAAAGGGCCTGTGATCCTTTCCTAAGCAACTAACTTCGAACTTAACAAACTAGGCCATGCAAGTTCTAGATGCATGCACAGAGTAAGAGTTTATAACAATAAGCTCACACACACTTGGCTCCAAGAAACCATACCACTACCATCTATCAAAACAACAGCTCGGCTTAAGCACAATTATTACAATCATAACCACACAATGACATTCAGTGATCCAAAACAGTTAACCAGTTCAAACATAAGTACAAGTTCAACATTTTTTGAAGGGGGCTCATTTTTAGTTCAACTTGCAAAAATCCATGCTTTCTATAGACACCACAACACAACACAAATAAAATTTAAATGACAACCTAAATATGCCAATTCTACTGGATAGCACACTGAGGGAAAAGAAACATAGCAACAAAAACCCTCGGTGGTGATAGACTCACACGTCTCCCAATACCCTCAACTTAGACTCATGCATTGTCCCCAATGCATACATATGAAAGCTAAAACTGTGAGAGAAAGGAATACCTGTGAAGCCCTTAGGCCTTAGAGTCTAGTACGATGTTAGAGACCGCCAGGGTCTCCAAAGCAAGAGTAGTCTCTGGAATAGGTGCAAGCGATATCAGCCAGTTGGGCTCTAAATTCCTCCTATCCTAGCTCCTCGGCTACCTCATCACCTAAAGCAGTAGCATCCTCGATGTTAGCATTGTTCAGGTTCTATTGATCAGTAGCAGGCTGTTGAAGCCTTACTACTTCATGTTGTTGTGCATTCATGTTTAGCCTCAAAGTCTTCGCAAGCTCGGGGTCGTTTGGTAAGATTGGGCCACCCGAGCGTTGGGTACTTGGCATGCACAAATATGTACCATGCAGTCACAAAAAAAACAAAAAAAAAGTAAAAGCAGGAAATATGACTAAGAGTCAAATAAACACACCGGACTTAATAAACAAGCGTATTCCCCGGCAACGGTGCCAAAATTCGATAATGCCCAAACTACACCTCAATTAAGAAGTGTAAGCGGTAACTGTCAAATATAGAACCCAACTAAGGTTGGGGTCGATCCCACAGGGAATAAGGTGCAAATTAAGTCGTTAGTAATTTAGATGACTATTAATCGATAATTTCCGGTAAATGGGGGGAGTTTGAATTGATCAATCTTTGTTTGTTTCAAGTAACAATTTCAAGTTTCAATGAGTAAAATTTAGTATAAGAGGTGAACTAGGGATGTGTTCACTATGTCTCAATCAACAACCTCGGGTTAGAGTTCAACGGGGTTCTTTTTATATGCCTAATACGAAGTAATTGAAATTGTTCTTACGTCTAAACGTTTCTCAACCAAATAGACGCATTATCTTTTCAATTCTCTCGAACTTGAAAAGATTACAATTACAAAACTCAATTTCTACCCAAGTAGATTAACCTCGCTAGAGCGTCAATCATTGACGGGAGTTAGTAGTCCCGAATCCTTGTTGTTAATCCAATTTTTCGAGTTTTAATTCCTTTGTTCAAGCAAATAAAACCTAGACTTGTTTTAATGTTTGCAACCATTAGAAAACGATAAAAACATAAGATTAACAACGTACTATGCAATATATATTGAACCCAATATCACCCGAACTCCTTGATCATTGCTATGCCATGGCTCCCACAACCCTAGTTGTGGGAAATTAGCTACTCATGCTAATAAACGAAGTGAAGATAATGGTATTCATAATAAGGTAAAGAAGCTTACAAATAGTATGAAAATCCCTTCACTTTATCTAAGAACAATCAGCAAAAATTCCCAGAACAATGGAGGAAGAAGAAGAAAACGTGTTGTGTCGTGTTTTTCCTCTCCAAAGTCATCCAAAAACATTTGCATTATATTGGGTATGAATGATAAAGTAACCCTAACACTGGGTATTTATAGTAGTCTAGGAAATAAAGTTTAAAAATAGAATTTCAGAATCTTGCTTCAAGTTGATGGGTTCTTTGACGAACCGTTAGGCTTGTGATGACTCGTCACTTGAGCCGTCATGCCTAAACAGTGATCTGGAGATTTTTCTTAAAGTTGACGGTTTGAGTGTATAATGCATTTGACAAATGAGTTTTACGTACAACTCGTCGTCACCCCAATCCAGTAGCTTCTTCATTTCTCTACGATGTGGTGGCTTGTGTGACGACTCCCCATGGCCTTGGAGACTCATCATGGGAGTCGTCACCACTAAATAGTGGGATCTTGTGGGCTTCCCTACTTTGGTGGCTCGCCTGGTGGTTCACCAAGTCCGTGGTGGCTCTTCAGGTGAGTCACCACCCTTAACCAGTGGGCTGTTTTGATTCACCAAGTCCATGGTGGCTCATCAGGTGAGTCACCACTCTTAACCAGTGAGTCTCTTTTAGTACTTTTTCATCCATTTTCTATCTTGGATCAATTTACTTCAAGTTAAACATAAAACCATCAAAAACAACAATGGTTGCTTGAAAACTCACGATTATTCTTAGTTAAAGGAGTCAAATGTGCCGTAGAATGCCGGCACATCAGTAACCCCTTAAATAAAACCTTAAGGAAAGTATTTATAGATAACAAATCCTATCCAAAGTAGACTAGGAAAACATACCTGCATCAGTGACCACGAGGTTGTTCACAACCCATCATTCTGAATGATGGTTCATGGTTTGCTGGGGTTAACTGTGGTTCTGCTGAGTCAACTTTGCCTATTATGAGAAATCACTAATGAAGCCACGGGTTGTAGAATCATTCTACGATTCGTCAGATGACTCATTGTTTTGAACTCTGTTTTTGCACCCTCTCTGACTAATAACCATGAATAATAAGACGTGTCCGTGGTCTGAAACTACTGTCCATGCACTGACTCATGGTTTATGTTCCTCTTGTTTGCATGTCTGCAGGTCCTCTGTTCTACGACTAACAGAATGGGTCATGGAATCAATCCATGACTCATAGACTGACTCGTGCTTATGTACATAGAGCACTCACACTCACAAAGAAGTTCACACAATTCATGCACAATACCATAGGCTTGCCCTTATTTTCTATGCCTCAGTTTTTTAACAGTTAGACTAGGATTATGATAGGACTTTACTCAGCTTGTAACGTAGGCTCGGGGACGGGTATGGTACATTTGGAAAATAATGACTAAGCCCTCCTTGACACTACACCATGTTTCTTCCACTTTTAGACCAACTCTTTTCCTCCCTTATTCTCCTTTCTATTCTTTCTTTTTCATCAAGAAACAGGTGCGATTTTTATTTCAAAATCAACTTTTTTAACATATACGCCACACCCGTTGTTTTCCCCTTTTTTATCACTAACTTTTTCTTTTCATACCCCATACTTATTATTTACCTCCACAGTAGCCACCCTCAACTTAGGCGATTTGCCTGAGTTGAGGTGCATAATATCCAAGGAGAGACCAGGGGAGACTGAAGGTTCATAGAAAACGGGGAAGGTGAATAGGCTCAACAACGAAAAAGGTCAATTTTGGCTTAAAATCAAGGATCAAGGGATACTAAATTCATTTGGATGGTCATTTAGGCTAAGTGGACTATTTCAAAAATGACCTATTTTCCTAATCAACTATACTACAGCCTAGGCAAGACTAACCTGGTAAGTTCTGGATTGGCACACAATGCAGGAATAGTATGAATGCAGCTCACACACACATGGCACAGAGTCAAACAACTATTGCTAACTATTAAGTTTATTCCCTACCTTAAGCTATTCATCACGTCAATATTACACAATGTCATGCATAGATCCATAAAGGTTAATCTATAAAAAATGGCTAATCATGGAACACAAAAATTAGAGGGGTTTCCATTTTTCAATCAAAATCAGATTCAAAATAAGCCATAGACTGCGCTAAGTTCCTATTCTTCTTTCACTACACATACTATCTAAACATGCTGGTTCAACAGAAATAAGGGGCCTCGGGGATAGAATACAACAAGAAAACTCCAAGGACTCGGATACCTCAAAAAGGCACCCTCTTGGGTTGCCTCCCAAGCATCGCCTAATTTAACGCCGTGGAACAACGTGGGTTGTCTTGGCTACTCAGACTTTGCCAAAGACACCCATAAAAAACACATGACCTAGCTTCCCCCACCCCCACCAAAACAAATATGCATTGTCCCCAACGCACTAAAAAAATAACTGCAAGGGAGGCGGGAACATACCTATGACGCCTAGGCGCTAGTGTATGGTGTAGTGGTCAGGGATGAAATTACAATGACCGTGTTGGAACTAGTAGCTTCTGGGGCAGTGGTCTCAACAACACTCTCTTTGCCCAATACGATCACTCTCTTAATGGGGTCTACAGAAGGATTTGCACTCGACGGTGCCAAGCTCAATGAGGTACCATCTCTCAATATCGCAATTCTCATTCGTTCAACCTCAAGTTTTTCCTCATGCTCTTTTCTTGAGACTTCCATGGTTTGGCTCAGTACCTTTGCATCGTCTTTTAGTTGTTTTCTCTCCTCTTTCTTCCATTTCTTTTCTAACTCACCTGGTGTTAAAGCTGACTCATCATCCTTTTGATGAACTTCCTTATCTCTTATCTTCCTCTTTTTCTTCTTTTTGGATTCAAAAAGCTTTATGTCATCCTTAACAATATCACGAGCACTTCTGATTGGTTCGCGAGGAGGGGAGTGTGCGAGCAAATCAATGAAAGAGTTATCCTCCTCAGCCCCAACTGGTGAAATCTGAATATGTGGGATAATCGGCACTGCTTGCTTTTGAATAGCATCAATGTCAGCTCGAGCTTTTGAGAGATTAGAGAAAATAGTAGTAAGGTCTGGAATTGATAAGTTTCACAGCCGCTCGTTCACTCGAATCTCTATCCCATCCAAGTGGGCATTTATCGTATTAATTAAACTCTGAATGGGCTTAATGGCATCATCTATCTTTTTTTTGATAAATGGTTTCATGGAATTAGATAAGTGTTTAATATGCTCATCTGCATGAAACGCTACTTTATCTACCTTGCTAAAAATCTCGCTAGTGAAGAGGGTGGAAGGCCCTGACTCATTAGATGGTGTAGAATGAGCTAGTGTAGATGGGCTAGGTGCAACGACTGAAGGAGTGGAGATGGCAACAACAGTCTCATCAAACACAACCAAAGCATCGACCGACACATCTCCACTTTGCTCGGAAAAAATAACACTTCTAGATGCAACAGAATAGGCTTTACCCCTTGCTACTGGGTTAGCTGTATCCAAAATTAGAGTAATGTTCTGAAAGCCTGTACCCTGTAAGTTCCTATAAACTCCACAATCTCAGGTACCTCGGCTGCTTGGGATAATTGGGTGACGAGGCAAGGAAATGGGATGGATTTCAATGTACACAAAGCACGCTCCTTGAGTTCCTCTGCGATGATGCGGGCAATAATAATGTCATACCGGAACATGATGGCTGCAACTAAAATTTCCCAGTTTGGAGTTAATGTATTATAGCAACTGTCAGAACCAACCATTGCGGTAACACAGACCATCAAAACTTACTTGCCATACTCAAAGATGCCTTTCTGATGCTCAAGGTTGTAACACCCCAGAATTCAAACCAACTAACAAACTTAGAAACTAGAAGTTTTCTGCAACTGTTGGACCCCACGGGCAACTGCCACAGGTGTCGGAGCTCCAACGGTCTGTGGGGAATGCCATGGGAAATGGCTAGTGGATATTGAGCCAAACTCCTCCAGCATGACAGGCAGTCACGACAGGCACCGCGGGTGTGATGGCCCATGGGAACCCATCATCGAGATATTCCAACATCTTTTTCTCCAGGTATCCTCTGCTTTGACGGGCATCACCATGAGCATTGTAGTTGTGACGGCCTATGGGTGCATGTCGTCAGAACTCTCCATAGCCTTCGTGGTTTTAGATAGCTTGCCCGATGCCTTGGTCTGATGGGCCATCGTGGGTGCGATGCCCGTCGGGCAGCCCGTGAGGTGACAAATTTTTACAGCTTTTTTAATTTTAAGTCAGGGGTAATTTAGTCTTTTCCCCTAATTTTTTAACTCCTAAGTGAGCTTGTTTTGGACTCTTTTAGTAGGTTTTCATCCCTAATTAGCCTAAGTCCCCTCCAAACTCTCATTCATCTTCTCAAAAAAGGAAAGGGTCTCTCAAGCTTCAAGCTCCAAGTTCAAATCTCCATTTCTCTTCACCCCAAATTAAGAAAGCTTCAATTCAGATATGTGGGTATTCAATAAGGGATTCCTTCCACCCTTATGCCCAAAACCCTCAAGTTTTACTTTGATTTATGAATTGGTGAAATTATGGTTTTACCCAAATTCGAAAAATCTTATGGGTTAAATTTTAAAGCATCAATTTGTGGTTCCTCATTACTTATATATGATTTATTTGAGATTCCTTAAATGTTTTCAAAAGGCCATGCATTATAGACGAATTCTAGCATGTTTTCACTAAATTGCATATTTTCAAGTAAAATTGGCATGTTTAGATAACATGACCTCAAGTATTATGAAATTGCATGCCTAATTCTTCAAGTTATGAATTTAGAAAGAAAAGTATGTTTTATATTATGGCTATGCTAAGCTTTAAGACTTATGATTTGCATGACATCAGATTTGTCCTTATACTTTTCTAACAGTTTTGGCATCAAATATGTCACAGGTATATTATGAGCTATATGTATATTTTGGAAGTAGTATTAGCACCGAGTTAGATAGGGTGAGCGTACCCTTAGTCTCAGAACTACGTGCCCCCGTTGGTTGATTAGCCCCTCAGTTGGGCATGAGAATTAGTGATCATGACATAATTATGCCTTTATACCCTGGCAAGGTTTATTGGGTCCTCTTGATGGGGCGGATACATCAGATTCCATGTAGCTCACATGGTCTATGTCGGGTAGAGAACCTTCCACAGAAATAGTTTCAGGTTTTTAAATGCACTGACTCATTGTTTTCAGATTTCAGAACTTCTACTATTACTTATGGTTTTCAAGTATATTTTGCCTATGATATTCATTGAGTCCTTTGCATTTCAGCTTTTATTATCATAGTATGATTTTAGTTTTAAAGCATGCATATCATGTTTACTTCAGATTCTGCATGTTCACATACTCAATGCATCCTATATGTAATGACCCTTCCGGTCATTTCCACGTTTAAGTTTTGAAGTCAAGCAAATCGACAAAAGATAACGTAAGACCTTTAACAATTTTCTGAACTTTGGGTCAAATGTGTCGGGGCTTTTATCCCAATATATAAAGAGTTAGAAGTCCCCCGAAATACCAAATCGAAGGTCTACGAGTCTAGTTTCCAACGCACAAAACCGCACATCGAAATAATCTCGGAGCAAAGAGTTATGACTGTTTTACCGCGGACTGTCTGGCAGAAAATGGGGTTGCGAACCGGGTCGCGAACCGGGTTGGGTTAAACTCGATTTAAGCCTCGACTTTACGTTTTAAAATGCCATTTCAGTTCCGAAACAGTGATAAAATATAAGGGAGGATCCCGAGAGAATTTTTGAATATCGAAATCGTGCGTAGGCGAATTACGAGCCTAAACTTAAGAACTTTATTAGCATCGTGCGTGTATTTGAAATATTTATTTAAAAGTTGAATTTGGTAAAAATTATATTATTATTACCTTTTTAAAATATTTTAAAGGTTCATGAAAAATATCTGAACGAATAAGGTGTAATAGGTATTTGTATTTATAATGGTTTTTATCACAATTGTGTGTGATCATACCATTTCCATGCATATAAAGAGGTTTTATCCATGCTTTACTGTGGTTTTGGCTTCGGGCCTACTGGCACTGTTTTCTAAACCTTGCATGGCCCGGGGGGCCCATTTTTGATGGAAATGATTGGAAATGGTTGATTTCACTTGTGGAGATTTTTGGGCAAGAAAGTAAAATTATGTTTAAAATCATCAGTTTTATGATTATCGCTAGACTCGGCAGGGCCGGGGTGCTAGTTGAATTTTCTGGTTACTTGAGATGATTTTTAGCCTCGGTTGGACCGAGCACCTGAGATGACTTTTTACTGTTTAGACCCGGCTACGCCCGGGCACCCTTGGAGGGGTTTTTGAGATATTTTCCTACTATTTTTAGTCCTGGACAGGGTCTGGGCATGCATATTCGAGACTGGGTCTCTATCTTGATATCCGAGCACTGGTCATCTCATCTTGCATAACTGTTCTGATACTGAGATTTAGTATGGGGTCTGGGACCTCCATGGACCTTGCCATCCGGGCCAGGGGCTACGGGCTGCATGTGCCGGTGGAGGGGTATACGGTGGAGTAGAGGTATACGGGCAGAGTCCTTCCATGGAACCTACCTGCTGGGCCGGATCGGCGCCGGAGGAGGTACATACAGAGGATACCATGGCACTTGAGATCTTCATGCATCATATCATTCATTGTTTGAGGCTCCACCCTTGTTTGTTGTTTGCTGATTGTACGCTCCGGTAGTATGGGATGCCGGAGGGTTTGTTTTCACTTGTTTGTGTTCCTCGGTTGTATGGGCGGCCGGGGGACTGTAGGTAGACTTTTGCTTTTACTTACAGAATTGTTCTCTATTATGGATAAGTATGAGATTGGTATGATTAGTTGAGTTTGATTCATGTCTCTGAGCATGCCTATTATTACTCTTCCTCTCTTCTTCTTACACTTGAGGTTACCGGTATACCGTCCATTTCGTAAACTTATTTTGTATACACTGTTATTGCAAGGATCCCAGGTGCGTTGTTTCTTACTTTCACCTGTGCCTTTGGTGTGTATATTCTGCTTACTAGCCTCATTGTGGTTCTGTTGTTTCCCTCTGGGCTAGTTCCTGTGTACCTTTCGTTGATTTCTGTGACTACTTGCTTCTATTCTGTCTATTACTGCTCTTTTATCTTATATGTGCCCAGTCGGCCTATGATACCTACTGGGTACCTTATGCTTCGCATTTGGTGCTCACCCCTACCCCCTGCATCTTTGGGTGCAGATCCTAGCGTGGGCCATCGCCGCTAGACCGTTGTGATTCGTGCTTGGAGATCTGTTGGAGACTACTTCAGGCTGAGGGTGAGCTCTTGGCGATCGGAGCTTAGCTTTAGTTTATCTTTTGCTTCATGTACTCTATTACCATTCAGAGACATCTGTATATATAGTTTTGGTTTATTTGCACTCCATGTATGTAGTTTGGCTCTGTACTATGATACCAGGTCTTGGGGTTTGGTTTAGTTTTCGCATATGTATATATATTTATATCCCTGTTATCTATTTTATTCGTCTTGTTCCCTTTTTGCTAGATAGTAGCCCATTACTAACTGTTCTGGGCTACGGGAATTGGTTCGCCTACTGGGGGGTTGTAGGCGCCATCATGACCGAGAAATCGGGTCGTGACAATCCCGTTTTTATCTATTTGTATTCCTAGGAATTCTATTTAGTTTTTCATTATTTCTGCTTTCTCTTTGCTCAAACTAATTCCTGAAATTTCTATAATATGTATAAATTTTTCTAATAATCTTATATGTTCTTCTTGTGTTCTGGAGTATAGTAGTATATCTTCTATATAGACTATACAATTTTCTAGCTGGCTAAAATAGTTATCCATAAAGTGTTGGTATCTACCTGGTGCATTTTTATATCCAAATGGTAATACATTCCATTCATAGAATCCTTGTGGTACTGTAAAAGCTGTTAATTTTTTAGATTCATCTTCTAGTTATAGGTGGTAAAATCCTGATTTACAGTCAAATTTACTAAAATAATTATATCCTTGTATTTGTCTTATTTTTAATATTTTATTTGGTATTGGGTAGTTATATGTTTTGGTTTTTGCATTTAAATTTCTATAGTCTATGACCATCCTAGTTTTTCCTCTTTTTTGTTCACTATGTTTATTTACTATGAATGCTGGGCTAGAATGTTTGCAATTACTTTCTTGTATATAGGTTTTTTCTAGTAATTCATTAATATGCATTTTAAATTCTTCTAAATCGTTGAAATTATATCTTAAAGATTTTTGGGTTATAATATTATTTTCCTCTATTAGTTCTATTTTAACTTTTGTTCTGTGGTTTTCCCATCCTTTTAATGGTTCTTCACTATACAATGTTTCTAATTTATCTTGTATTGTCTTTATTTTGTTTATTGAAAATATGATTAATTCTATTTTATGATCTAACTGATTTATGTTTTCTAATTTTTGGTTTATTTTTTCACTTCTTTTTATCCATTCTGTTGTCTTCCTATTTTTGTTACTACCTCTTGTTGCTCCTACTTTGTTGTTACATGGTGTTGTGAACCACCAATGTGTTTTTGTTATTGTATGTGGATATAGGTTTTCTAAAAAGGGCATTCCTAATAACATATCTTTTGTTGTTAGTTCGTAATTATATACTTCTTCTATTGTTAGTATTTTATCCCATATTTGTATTTTTAGATTTTTTGCTTTATGTGTGATCATACTTCCTTCATTATTAAATCCTGTCACTACTATAGGTGTTTTTAGCTTCTCCCATTTTTCTTCTGGTAAGCAATTATATTTAAATATATTAGCTTCTGCTCCTGTGTCTATCATTGGTGTATAATATCTATTATTATATCCTTCCACTATTATTTTTGCTAGTATATATATCTTCATTTCATACTTTTTTAAACTCTTTTTATTATTATTCTCTTATTTTCATGTGTTATTATTAATTGTTTATTTTCTATACTATATGGCTTCATTTTTTCTAACCATTTTATTCCTAATATTACATTTTTTTCTTGGTGTATTTCAAATTTTATTTTTATTGGTATTCCTCCTATAATTATTTCCTTTTTTACTATTTCTTTAGTATTTACTAATGTTTTTGGTAGGTCTGGGCATGACTGGTTTTTTACTTTTATCTTATCTCCCATAACTAATTCTTTTGTTATGTTATTTTCTTCTTGTCCTATATCTATTAATATTAAACATCTTTGTTCATTTATTATTCCTGTTATATAGTATTGTTTTAGTTCCTCTTTTTGATGTTTTATTAGTCTTGTAGATGATTCTTGTATTTCTGGTTTGTAATTTATACTTGTGCTTTCATATTTTCTACCTGATATGCTTAATCTCGGTTCATAGTTTATTCTTTTAGATGTACTTAATCTTTCTTTTACTATTTCTAAATCTTCGTCAAAATCTATTTCTTTATAACTATATTCGTTTTTGTCTATTAGAGTAACTATCTTTTCAAAGGGGTTTTCTATTTTTATCCTGTTTATTTTATTTTTTTGCTGTTATCTTATGTTTAGTAGTTAATACATACAAGTTTTTACATCTTGCTGTAAATATCTTACTGCCTGGGGCTAGTTCTATTCCTGACATTTTCCAATATAATACTAAAGATTTATCTATATTTTTATCTGATACTGCTACTGAATAGTTAGCACTTATTATAAATTTAAACTTTTGATATATTAAATTTCCTTTAACTGCACTTATTATGTTTTTTTCTATAGGTTCTATTATCCTATCGTCTGCTAAATATATTTCTATTGGTGTATCTATTCCTTCTCTAAAACAAGCTTTTATTAATATTTCTGTTCCACCTAGATGTACGTATTTTATTGGATCTCTTACTTTTAGATCTTGTATTTCTTTATTTATGATCCTCCTGCTTATCAAGGGGATTTTAGCTTTTCCTTGTATATATTTGCAATCTATTACATGTTCTTTCTGGCTTACTACGTAGTATTCTTCTTTCTGTCTTTTGAATAAGTTTCTTATAACTGGTATACTAAATATTTTATCTACATTTAGGTCTAATTCCTTTCCTTTTATTTGATCAAATATCTTATAATCAAATATTATTTTTTGATCCGTAGATTCTTCATCTAGATATTCTTCTTTGTTTATTATTTGTATCTCTTTTTCAGTCATTACTTATTTCACTTTCTTCTTCCTCTGATATTTCATATATACTATCGTCGCTATCTAGTTCATAGTCTATGTATTCTATTTGTGTATATTTTTCGTTTTCTTCTAATATTATTTCTGATATTTGTTTTTTCTGTGGATTTCTTGGTAATCTACAATTTTTAGCTATATGTCCTAGTTTTCCGCAGTTATAGCATGTACATTCTGTTAATTTTCGCTTTGGTCTATACGGTCTTTTTGTTTTATAGTTTTTCACATAATATTTTCTCTTTGGGTTTATATTTCTATACTTAGATTTATATTTTTTATATCTCTTATTTTTAGAGTATGGATTTTTATAATAATTAATTTCATCTTTACACCCGAATTTAGGTGCTACTTTGTTGTTACAACATACTAGATTTTTTATTAGAGTTTTCTCTATTTGTAGTTTTTCTCTATATTCTTCACAAGTATTAGAATATCAGTGATGTAAATATTTTATTCTAGCTCCTAATGTATCTGTCAGTCCTGCTTCTTTCTAATTTTTTATTATTTTTGAACTAAATGGTTCAGGTAATTTTGTAAAATATAACTGTCTGATTTCTCTACTTTCTTCTGTATTATATGATCCTTTATAATTATATTATTTAAATGCACATGTATACTCGTCTATATAACACATGTTGCATATTTCTAATTTTATCATTAAATTTCTATTTATGACTTTTTGTCTATTTTGTTCTTCATATTCTGTCATCATACTACTAAATTCATTCCTTATTGCTGTTTCATATTTTTGTAGTATCTCTATTGATGTTGTTGCTGCTTCGCCATTTATGTTTTTATTATTTCTTAATGTTTTTATACTTTCTTCTGTTAAATTTAATAACCATAGTTTTACTGTTCCTATTAATGTCCTTTCTATGTATCCTGGTGCTTCTGCCATTTGTATTTTGTTGTCTATTAATTGTTTTGCTATATATCCCATCCATAATTGGATAACTCTATTTGTGTCTGTCACACAATCTAGATCTAAGAAATTATATTGTTCTATTGGTGGAGTTGGTGTCCATTTCTCATTATATCGTTTCTTCCATATTTTATCCTGTCTATCTGAGTTTTCATAACTCCTTGTATAGTATTTTGGACCTGGTTTAGGGTCTCTTTCTCTTGATGTACTTGGTTTTTCTTCTACTTTACTCATGTTTATTTCTATGTTTTCACCATTTTCTATATCTTTTAATAATTTTGTATATGTTTCACTTGTTTCCGAATTTTGTTCTTCATTAGTTTCATTTATTTCATCTATTCTTAATTCTGGTAAATTATGCTCTTCGTTATCTTCTTTTAGTTGTAATTTTTCTTTAAATGATCTTATTTCATTTTGTAATTTTTCTTGTTCTTTTTCTTCTTTTTCTTTTTGTCTTTTTTCATATATTTCTTTTAACATTGCTAGTTCTTTTTCTAATTCTAATATTTTTGTATTTTTAATACTTTCTATTTTCTGTACTTCTATTTTTGTTTCTTGTCTTATTTTATTTATTTCATTCTTTCTGTCTATCTCTTCGTTTTCTTTCATTACTCTTACCATAGCTGCTAAGTTATCTTCTAATTTGGCTGATTCTCTTTCTAGCATTAGGTTTAAAGTTTCTCCTATTTTCTTATATCTTCTTCCTAGATTAGAAAGTACTATTTTTATTTTTATTCCTTCTAGATTTTCGAAGGTTTTTTCTTCTATCACATATTCTTCCTTATTCATTTATAATTTGTTTTGTAATTTATATGTCAGTTTTTGTAATTCTATGTATAGATAGAATATTTCCTTTCTTTGTGCTAATATTGATTTATGGCATACTCCTGCAAATATGTTTTCACTAAGTCTTTGTTCCCTATGTGTTATTTCTTGTCTTATTTGTTTAATCATTTCTGTTAGTTCTTCCTCGTATTTATTCATTAAATGTTTTATTATAATATTCCTTTTTTAAAGGAATTAGTCTTTGTTTCTTTAAGTATTTTATATATTTGTATTCCATTTTAGATATAGTATCTATTAACTTATTTAGCCTGTTGTTATCAGTTCTTGTAATACTAAGTTGTTTATATTCTGGATATAAATTTTTTAATTTCCTTTTTATTTTTCCTATCCTCTTTTTAATATGTTTTAAATCATCCATATTTTTTTATTTTTTATTTTTTTATAATAATCTTCCCTTAGGGGAATTAACCTGATTATTTCTTTTATATTTTCTAGAATATATTCTAAATATTCTATATTTTGGGTTCTTTGATACATTTCTATATTTTCTTTTATCAAGTTTCCTAATAGGATTATGTCTACCTTAGTTTCGTACCAATATTGTAAATATTCGTAATTAATCATTAATCTGAATATACTATTTCTAGATCTGAATATATTTCCCAATCGTCATCTATATTTAAATTTTCTAGATCTATCCCGTACCATTGTGATTTTCTATTAAATATTTTTTCCCATATAATTCTTTTTAATTCTACTATCCTTATGTCTTTTAGTGCATATAAAACTAATGTTTTATAATTATTTATCGCTTCTTCATGTAAACTAGTCATTTTTATGATGCTTTTTTCTCAATTATTCCCTCTAATCATATTTTATGATAGGATACTTTTTATATAAGCTTACTATAAACTGGATTATTCAAGACCATGTTTATTCGTCACTACTAGTATTGTACTCGGCATGATACTCTTCTCCTTTAAACAATATTTCTCATACTTTGGTACTCCCTAACACGGCTTCTTGCCTCAACGGTTTCCCCCTCATGATAGTACTGTTCTTAGAAATTTAAATGCAAAAACCAAAACATATAACTACCCAATACCAAATAAAATATTAAAAATAAGACAACTACAAGGATATAATTATTTTAGTAAATTTGACTGTAAATCAGGATTTTACCACCTAAAACTAGAAGATGAATCTAAAAAATTAACAGCTTTTACAGTACCACAAGGATTCTATGAATGAAATGTATTACCATTTGGATATAAAAATGCACCAGGTAGATACCAACACATTATGGATAACTATTTTAGCCAGCTAGAAAATTGTATAGTCTATATAGACGATATACTACTATACTCCAGAACACAAGAAGAACATATAAGATTATTAGAAAAATTTATACATATTATAGAAATTTCAGGAATTAGTTTGAGCAAAGAGAAAGCAGAAATAATGAAAAACCAAATAGAATTCCTAGGAATACAAATAGATAAAAACGGGATAAAAATGCAAACACATATAGTACAAAAAATAATTGGACTAGACGAAATGCTCGATACAAAAAAGAAACTACAATCCTTTTTAGGAGTAGTTAACCAAGTACGAGAATATATACCTAAGCTAGCAGAAAATCTAAAACCATTACAGAAAAAATTAAAGAAGGATGTAGAATACCATTTTGATGACACAGATAAAACCCATATAAGGAAAATTAAAAATATGTGTGAACAATTACCAAAACTATACTTTCCAGATGAAAATAAACAATTTACATACATAGTAGAAACAGACTCTAGCGATCACAGCTATGGCGGAGTATTAAAATATAAATATAAAGATAAAAAAATAGAACACCATTGTAGATATTACTCAGGATCATATACAGAGCCACAAATAAAATGGGAAATAAATAGGAAAGAACTATTTGCATTATATAAATGTTTGTTAAACTTCGAACCATACATAGTTTATAATAAATTTCTTGTAAGAACAGATAATACGCAAGTTAAATGGTGGCTTACAAGGAAAATACAAGATTCAGTTACTACAAAAGAAATAAGGAGACTTGTGCTCAATATACAAAACTTTACATTTACAATTGAGGTAATTTCAACTGACAAGAATGCAATTGCAGATTACTTATCAAGACAAAAGTACACAGATGGAGGATAATACTCCAGATATACTCTCAATCCTTACTACACTTTCCCTGAAAGTGGACAGTATAGGAACGAGATTACAAAAGATAGAGCTAAGTCAGCAGCATGACTCTAAACATGCAGAGCTAAGTCAATCGGAAGATTTAAAAATTCCAGAGCTAAAAGGAGACGTTGGGAAACTCCTTAAAACCCATAACGATTTGTTAAATACAGTTGCAGGTACAAGCAAGGCTGAAGAAAGCAAAACAGCTAGCATAAAACCATTTACAAATACCAATCTGAACAAGGTATTTGAAAAGCCATTTACACAAAAAAGACAACCCATTGAGATATCAACTGTTACACCCCAGATATCCACATATGCAAATAGCCTCCATAAAGAAAAGAAGATATACAACCATATCACCCAAACTTATATTGAAAATATCCACAGCCAGAACTCCGGTGAGGACCGCAGTACAACACCTCGGCTCTGATACCAAAAAAATATATTTCTATTGGTGTATCTATTCCTTCTCTAAAACAAGCTTTTATTAATATTTATGTTCCTCCTAGATGTACGTATTTTATTGGATCTCTTACTTTTAGATTTTGTATTTCTTTATTTATGATCCTCCTTCTTATCAAGGGGATTTTAGCTTTTCCTTTTATATATTTGCAATCTATTACATGTTCTTTCTGGCTTACTACGTAGTATACTTCTTTCTGTCTTTTGAATAAGTTTCTTATAACTGGTATACTAAATATTTTATCTACATTTAGGTCTAATTCCTTTCCTTTTATTTGATCAAATATCTTATAATCAAATATTATTTTTTGATCCGTAGATTCTTCATCTAGATATTCTTCTTTGTTTATTATTTGTATCTCTTTTTCAGTCATTACTTATTTCACTTTCTTCTTCCTCTGATATTTCATACATACTATCGTCGCTATCTAGTTCGTAGTCTATGTATTCTTTTTGTGTATATTTTTCGTTTTCTTCTAATATTATTTCTGATATTTGTTTTTTCTGTGGATTTCTTGGTAATCTACAATTTTTAGCTATATGTCCTAGTTTTTCGCAGTTATAGCATGTACATTCTGTTAATTTTCGCTTTGGTCTATATGGTCTTTTTGTTTTATAGTTTTTTACATAATATTTTCTCTTTGGGTTTATATTTCTATACTTAGATTTATATTTTTTATATCTCTTATTTTTAGAGTATGGATTTTTATAATAATTAATTTCATCTTTACACCCGAATTTAGGTGCTACTTTGTTGTTACAACATACTAGATTTTTTATTAGAGTTTTCTCTATTTGTAGTTTTTCTCTATATTCTTCACAAGTATTAGAATACCAGTGATGTAAATATTTTATTCTAGCTCCAAATGTATCTGTCAGTCCTGCTTCTTTCCAATTTTTTATTATTTTTGAACTAAATGGTTCAGGTAATTTTGTAAAATATAATTGTCTGATTTATCTACTTTCTTCTGTATTATATGATCCTTTATAATATAGAAGAAAGTAGAGAAATCAGACAGTTATATTTTACAAAATTACCTGAACCATTTAGTTCAAAAATAATAAAAAAATTGGAAAGAAGCAGGACTGACAGATACATTAGGAGCTAGAATAAAATATTTACATCACTGGTATTCTAATACTTGTGAAGAATATAGAGAAAAACTACAAATAGAGAAAACTCTAATAAAAAATCTAGTATGTTGTAATAACAAAGTAGCACCTAAATTCGGGTGTAAAGATTAAATTAATTATTATAAAAATCCATACTCTAAAAATAAGAGATATAAAAAATATAAATATAAGTATAGAAATATAAACCCAAAGAAAAAATATTATGTAAAAAACTATAAAACAAAAAGACCGTATAGACCAAAGAGAAAATTAACAGAATGTACATGCTATAACTGCGGAAAACTAGGACATATAGCTAAAAATTGTAGATTACCAAGAAATCCACAGAAAAAATAAATATCAGAAATAATATTAGAAGAAAACGAAAAATATACACAAATAGAATACATAGACTACGAACTAGATAGCGACGATAGTATATATGAAATATCAGAGGAAAAAGAAAGTGAAATAAGTAATGACTGAAAAAGAGATACAAATAATAAACAAAGAAGAATATCTAGATGAAGAATCTACGGATCAAAAAATAATATTTGATTATAAGATATTTGATCAAATAAAAGGAAAGGAATTAGACCTTCTTTTATTACTCTTACCATAGCTGCTAAGTTATCTTCTAATTTGGCTGATTCTCTTTCTAGCATTAGGTTTAAAGTTTCTCCTATTTTCTTATATCTTCTTCCTAGATTAGAAAGTACTATTTTTATTTTTATTCCTTCTAGATTTTCGAAGGTTTTTTCTTCTATCACATATTCTTCCTTATTCATTTATAATTTGTTTTGTAATTTATATGTCAGTTTTTGTAATTCTATGTATAGATATAATATTTCCTTTCTTTGTGCTAATATTGATTTATGGCATACTCCTGCAAATATGTTTTCACTAAGTCTTTGTTCCCTATGTGTTATTTCTTGTCTTATTTGTTTAATCATTTCTGTTAGTTCTTCCTCGTATTTACTCATTAAATGTTTTATTATAATATTCCTTTTTTAAAGGAATTCGTCTTTGTTTCTTTAAATATTTTATATATTTGTATTCCATTTTAGATATAGTATCTATTAACTTATTTAGCCTGTTGTTATCAGTTTTTGTAATACTAAGTTGTTTATATTCTGGATATAAATTTTTTAATTTCCTTTTTATTTTTCTTATCCTCTTTTTAGTATGTTTTAAATCACCCATTTTTTATTTTATTTTATATTTTTTTATAATAATCTTCCCTTAGGGGAATTAACCTGATTATTTCTTTTATATTTTCTAGAATATATTCTAAATATTCTATATTTTGGGTTCTTTGATACATTTCTATATTTTCTTTTATCAAGTTTCCTAGTAGGATTATGTCTACCTTAGTTTCGTACCAATAATGTAAGTATTCGTAATTAATCATTAATCTGAATATATTTCCCAGTCGTCATCTATATTTAAATTTCTATAGTCTATGACCATCCTAGTTTTTCCTCTTTTTTGTTCACTATGTTTATTTACTATGAATGCTGGGCTAGAATGTTTGCTATTACTTTCTTGTATATAGGTTTTTTCTAGTAATTAATTAATATGCATTTTAAATTCTTCTAAATCATTGAAATTATATCTTAAAGGTTTTTGGGTTATAATACTATTTTCCTCTATTAGTTCTATTTTAACTTTTGTTCTGTGGTTTTCCCATCCTTTTAATGGTTCTTCACTATACAGTGTTTCTAATTTATCTTGTATTGTCTTTATTTTGTTTATTGAAAATATGATTAATTCTATTTTATGATCTAACTGATTTATGTTTTCTAATTTTTGGTTTATTTTTTCACTTCCTTTTATCCATTCTGTTGTCTTCCTATTTTTGTTACTAACTCTTTTTGCTCCTACTTTGTTGTTACATGGTGTTGTGAACCACCAATGTGTTTTTGTTATTGTATGTGGATATAGGTTTTCTAAAAAGGGCATTCCTAATAACATATCTTTTGTTGTTAGTTCGTAATTATATACTTCTTCTATTGTTAGTATTTTATCCCATATTTGTATTTTTATTTTTTTGCTTTATGTGTGATCATACTTCCTTCATTATTAAATCCTGTCACTACTATAGGTGTTTTTAGCTTCTCCCATTTTTCTTCTGGTAAGCAATTATATTTAAATATATTAGCTTCTGCTCCTGTGTCTATCATTGGTGTATAATATCTATTATTATATCCTTCCACTATTATTTTTGCTAGTATATATATCTTCATTTCATACTTTTTTAAACTCTTTTTATTATTATTCTCTTATTTTCATGTGTTATTATTAATTGTTTATTTTCTATACTAAATGACTTCATTTTTTCTAACCATTTTATTCCTAATATTATATTTTTTTCTTGGTGTATTTCAAATTTTATTTTTATTGGTATTCCTCCTATAATTATTTCCTTTTTTACTATTTCTTTAGTATTTACTAATGTTTTTGGTAGGTCTGGGCATGACTGGTTTTTTACTTTTATCTTATCTCCCATAACTAATTCTTTTCATATTTTCTAGATCTATCCCGTACCATTGTGATTTTCTATTAAATATTTTTTCCCATATAATTCTTTTTAATTCTACTATCCTTATGTCTTTTAGTGCATATAAAACTAATGTTTTATAATTATTTATCGCTTCTTCATGTAAACTAGTTATTTTTATGATGTTTTTTTCTCAATTATTCCCTCTAATCATATTTTATGATAGGATATTTTTTATATAAGCTTACTATAAACTGGATTATTCTTGGTCATGTTTATTTGTCACTACTAGCATTGTACTCGGCATGATACTCTTCTTCTTTAAACAGCATTTCTCATACTATCGGTACTCCCTAACACGGCTTCTTGTCTCAACGGTTTCCCTCTCATGATAGTACTGTTCTTAGAAGTTTTCTCTCCTTTCCATACTTACTAGCAAACTATGTAACATGCTATGAATAATTCCAATATATAGTAACGAATATAAAATTTATTCTACCATAACTATGATTATCAGGAATATATGAGTTTAGCTATGCATATTCATATGACAGTATATAACAACATAAGTATATATGTATACCTGCACGGTAGTTTTCTCATCGGAGTTAGCTTTATCCATGATGATTTATATATATTCATATGGATGAAGTCCAGAAATGGATTTTATCTTTATTAAAGCCAGAGCTAAAACCAACAACTAGAGCCTTGAAAGAAGGGTTCATCTCAGAAGAGCTATTAATCAGATATTGCAAGCTAATTGTTCATAAATATCCAGATCATATATGCTCCAAATGCAAAGGAGAAGATAACGTTATTCCAGATGTTCAGCTTGAATAAATGGATTAACAAAAGAAGGACAGCTTGCAGATACCACAAAGAAGATATGGACAAACAAGTTATGTCAACATCTACTTTATGATATTGTAATAGGTGTAAAGTTATGTAGATAAAGTTTAGTTGTGTCGGCCAAAATAAACGGCCAATATATTAGACAAATGTAAAGTGTAAAAGTAAAGTCTTTTGTTTTTATATGTAAAAAGTCGTAAAGTAGGAAAAGAGTCATATTCATGAATAGTAAATTAACTGTTCATGAATAGTACTTACTATTTATGAATAGTAAAAGTCATTATGACATACACTATTAATAAACAGTAAAAGTCGTCTGTAAAGGGTTTTCGACTTCTATATATAGAGGTCTGATAAACATAAATAAAGGCATCCCTTTCTCTCATCCCTTTCTCTCTACTTCTCTCTCTTACTTATAATTTCTCAATTCCACAAGTTTGTACTATTTCTTTAGTATTTACTAATGTTTTTGGTAGGTCTGGGCATGACTGGTTTTTTACTTTTATCTTATCTCCCATAACTAATTCTTTTGTTATGTTATTTTCTTCTTGTCCTATATCTATTAATATTAAACATCTTTGTTTATTTATTATTCCTGTTATATAGTATTGTTTTAGTTCCTCTTTTTGATGTTTTATTAGTCTTGTAGATGATTCTTGTATTTCTGGTTCGTAATTTATACTTGTGCTTTCATATTTTCTACCTGATATGCTTAATCTCGGTTCATAGTTTATTCTTTTAGATGTACTTAATCTTTCTTTTACTATTTCTAAATCTTCGTCAAAATCTATTTCTTTGTAACTATATTCATTTTTGTCTATTAGAGTAACTATCTTTTCAAACGGGTTTTCTATTTTTATCCTATTTATTTTATTTTTTGCTGTTATTCTATGTTTAGTAGTTAATACATACAAGTTTTTACATCTTGCTGTAAATATCTTACTGCCTGGGGCTAGTTCTATTCCTGACATTTTCCAATATAATACTAAAGATTTATCTATATTTTTATCTGATACTGCTACTGAATAGTTAGCACTTATTATAAATTTAAACTTTTGATATATTAAATTTCCTTTAACTGCACTTATTATGCTTTTTTCTATAGGTTCTATTATCCTATCGTCTGCTAAATATATTTCTATTGATGTATCTATTCCTTCTCTAAAACAAGCTTTTATTAATATTTCTGTTCCTCCTAGATGTACGTATTTTATTGGATCTCTTACTTTTAGATTTTGTATTTCTTTATTTATGATCCTCCTTCTTATCAAGGGGATTTTAGATTTTCCTTGTATATATTTGCAATCTATTACATGTTCTTTCTGGCTTACTACGTAGTATTCTTCTTTTGTCTTATGAATAAGTTTCTTATAACTGGTATACTAAATATTTTATCTACATTTAGGTCTAATTCCTTTCCTTTTATTTGATCAAATATCTTATAATCAAATATTATTTTTTGATCCGTAGATTCTTCATCTAGATATTCTTCTTTGTTTATTATTTGTATCTCTTTTTCAGTCATTACTTATTTCACTTTATTCTTCCTCTGATATTTCATATATACTATCGTCGCTATCTAGTTCGTAGTCTATGTATTCTATTTGTGTATATTTTTCGTTTTCTTCTAATATTATTTCTGATATTTGTTTTTTCTGTGGATTTCTTGGTAATCTACAATTTTTAGCTATATGTCCTAGTTTTTTGCAGTTATAGCATGTACATTCTGTTAATTTTCGCTTTGGTGTATACGGTCTTTTTGTTTTATAGTTTTTTACATAATATTTTCTCTTTGGGTTTATATTTCTATACTTAGATTTATATTTTTTATATCTCTTATTTTTAGAGTATGAATTTTTATAATAATTAATTTAATCTTTACACCTGAATTTAGGTGCTACTTTGTTGTTACAACATACTAGATTTTTTATTAGAGTTTTCTCTATTTGTAGTTTTTCTCTATATTCTTCACAAGTATTAGAATACCAGTGATGTAAATATTTTATTCTAGCTCCTAATGTATCTGTCAGTCCTGCTTCTTTCCAATTTTTATTATTTTTGAACTAAATGGTTCAGGTAATTTTGTAAAATATAACTGTCTGATTTCTCTACTTTCTTCTGTATTATATGATCCTTTATAATAATATTCTTTAAATGCACATGTATACTCGTCTATATAACACATGTTGCATATTTCTAATTTTTTCATTAAATTTCTATTTATGACTTTTTCTCTATTTTGTTCTTCATATTCTGTCATCATACTACTAAATTCATTCCTTATTGCTGTTTCATATTTTTGTAGTATCTCTATTGATGTTGTTGCTGCTTCGCCATTTATGTTTTTATTATTTCTTAATGTTTTTATACTTTCTTCTGTTAAATTTAATAACCATAGTTTTACTGTTCCTATTAATGTCCTTTCTATGTATCCTGGTGCTTCTGCCATTTGTATTTTGTTGTCTATTAATTATTTTGCTATATATCCCATCCATAATTGGATAACTCTATTTGTGTCTGTCACACAATCTAGATCTAAGAAATTATATTGTTCTATTGGTGGAGTTGGTGTCCATTTCTCATTATATCGTTTCTTCCATATTTTATCCTGTCTATCTGAGTTTTCATAACTCCTTGTATAGTATTTTGGACCTGGTTTAGGGTCTCTTTCTCTTGATGTACTTGGTTTTTCTTCTACTTTACTCATGTTTATTTCTATGTTTTCACCATTTTCTATATCTTTTAATAATTCTGTATATGTTTCACTTGTTTCCGAATTTTGTTCTTCATTAGTTTCATTTATTTCATCTATTCTTAATTCTGGTAAATTATGCTCTTCGTTATCTTCTTTTAGTTGTAATTTTTCTTTAAATGATCTTATTTCATTTTGTAATTTTTCTTGTTCTTTTTCTTCTTTTTCTTTTTGTCTTTTTTCATATATTTCTTTTAACATTGCTAGTTCTTTTTCTAATTCTAATATTTTTGTATTTTTAATACTTTCTATTTTCTGTACTTCTATTTTTGTTTCTTGTCTTATTTTATTTATTTCATTCTTTCTGTCTATCTCTTCGTTTTCTTTCATTACTCTTACCATAGCTGCTAAGTTATCTTCTAATTTGGCTGATTCTTTTTCTAGCATTAGGTTTAAAGTTTCTCCTATTTTCTTATATCTTCTTCCTAGATTAGAAAGTACTATTTTTATTTTTATTCCTTCTAGATTTTCGAAGGTTTTTTCTTCTATCACATATTCTTCCTTATTCATTTATAATTTGTTTTGTAATTTATATGTCAGTTTTTGTAATTCTATGTATAGATATAATATTTCCTTTCTTTGTGCTAATATTCATTTATGGCATACTCCTGCAAATATGTTTTCACTAAGTCTTTATTCCCTATGTGTTATTTCTTGTCTTATTTGTTTAATCATTTCTGTTAGTTCTTCCTCGTATTTATTCATTAAATATTTTATTATAATATTCCTTTTTTAAAGGAATTAGTCTTTGTTTCTTTAAGTATTTTATATATTTGTATTCCATTTTAGATATAGTATCTATTAACTTATTTAGCCTGTTGTTATCAGTTTTTGTAATACTAAGTTGTTTATATTCTGGATATAAATTTTTTAATTTCCTTTTTATTTTTCCTATCCTCTTTTTAGTATGTTTTAAATCATCCATTTTTTTTATTTTATATTTTTTTATAATAATCTTCCCTTAGGGGAATTAACCTGATTATTTCTTTTATATTTTCTAGAATATATTCTAAATATTCTATATTTTGGGTTCTTTGATACATTTCTATATTTTCTTTTATCAAGTTTCCTAGTAGGATTATGTCTACCTTAGTTTCGTACCAATATTGTAAATATTCGTAATTAATCATTAATCTGAATATACTATTTCTAGATCTGAATATATTTCCCAATCGTCATCTATATTTAAATTTTCTAGATCTATCCCGTACCATTGTGATTTTCTATTAAATATTTTTTCCCATATAATTCTTTTTAATTCTACTATCCTTATGTCTTTTAGTGCATATAAAACTAATGTTTTATAATTATTTATCGTTTCTTCATGTAAACTAGTTATTTTTATGATGCTTTTTTCTCAATTATTCCCTCTAATCATATTTTATGATAGGATACTTTTTATATAAGCTTACTATAAACTGGATTATTCAATACCATGTTTATTCGTCACTACTAGTATTGTACTCGGCATGATACTCTTCTCCTTTAAACAGTATTTCTCATACTTTGGTACTCCCTAACACGGCTTCTTGCCTCAACGGTTTCCCCCTCATGATAGTACTGTTCTTAGAAGTTTTCTCTCCTTTCCCAGTTACTAGCAAACTATGTAACATGCTTTTAGAATAATTCCAGCATATAGTAACGAATATAAAATTTATTCTACCATAATTATGATTATCAGGAATATGTGAGTTTAGCTATGCATATTCATATGACAGTATATATCAACATAAGTATATCTGTATACCTGCACGGTAGTTTTCTCATCGGAGTTAGCTTTATCAATGATGATTTATATGTTTCTATTTAGCTCTGATACCAAACTTGCGGAATTGAGAAATTATAAGTAAGAGAGAGAAGTAAAGAGAAAGGGATGAGAGAAAGGGATGCCTTTATTTATGTTTATCAGACCTCTATATATAGAAGTCGGAAACCTTTACAGACGACTTTTACTGTTTATGAATAGTGTATGTCATAATGACCTTTACTATTCATAAATAGTAAGTACTATTCATGAACAGTTAATTTACTATTCATGAATATGACTCTTTTTAAAACAAATTGGTGTTTACACCCTTTTGGTATAGCCCGCCATTTTTTGGTATCAGCGCCGAGGTGTTGTACTGCGGTCCTCACCAGAGTTCTGGCTCAGCCACCGGTTGGCTCCCTGCGGGTTAAAGCCTTAACTGTGTGCGACTCGTGCGGGAGTAAAACAAATTGGTGTTTACACCCTTTTGGTATAGCCCGCCATTATTAGACAAATGTAAAGTGTAAAAGTAAAGTCTTTTGTTTTTATATGTAAAAAGTCGTAAAGTAGGAAAAGAGTCATATTCATGAATAGTAAATTAACTGTTCATGAATAGTACTTACTATTTATGAATAGTAAAGGTCATTATGACATACACTATTCATAAACAGTAAAAGTCGTCTGTAAAGGGTTTCCGCCTTCTATGTATAGAGGTCTGATAAACATAAATAAAGGCATCCCTTTCTCTCATCCCTTTCTCTCTACTTCTCTCTCTCTTACTTATAATTTCTCAAGCCCGCCATTTTTTTGGTATCAGAGCCGAGGTGTTGTACTGCGGTCCTCACCGGAGTTCTGGCTCAGCCACCGGTTGGCTCCCTGCGGGTTAAAGCCTTAACTGTGTGCGACTCGTGCGGGAGTAAAACACACTGGTTTATCGTTTACGATGCCTTTGTGGTATAGCCCGCCATTTTTAATATCGTGTGTGTTTGAAAATATTTGATTTAAATTAAAATTTTAAAAAAAGAAATATATTTTTATTGTCTTCTTAAAATGTATTAAATATTTTTGAAAAAATTCTTTAATTATAATATATTTAATTGTGTAAATATTTATTTTATAAAAAATAATTTATTAATATATTAACGGAGAGAGTAAATTTATTTATGTTAAAAATTTATTAGTATATGAGATAGGATTATTTAAAATAATTTTTTATTAATTATAATATACGCAAAAAGTTATATATGTATGTTAAAACGAACTTACCCAATACCGGATGTATATAGTGTTTATTCATTTTGCCTTTGTCTTTATCAAATTGTCTACAGTTTACGAGAATTGTTTTTAGTTTATCAACTAACTTAGTGGAAAATTTTAATAAATATTATATTGAAAAAAAATCCAAAATTCCCAAAGTAAATGTGTTTTCCACCGCCTCACTATTATATGTGTGTGTGAACCTGTTGTCTTTCAATAATAATGGTTACATCTTTAAAAGTATACCATAGTTTCTATCTTGCACCTTGAGAAAGAAGTTGCAGCAACACGACCTTATTTTGTTCTCTTTTATATACCTTTACATCTTCAACAACCTTTGTCCATTATTTCTCCTTCAAGAATACAAGCTACTGCATAAAGATATATATACTGCTTATGCACGTTGGAAAAAATAGAGTTAGTAGGAAAATATTCTGATATCTTATTTGATCACCAAAAAAATCGATTATTTACATCAAGTTATTCGAGCTCGAATTCGAGTTATGTAGAGGCTATTATTTTCTTTTTTGGCATGATTTCTTAAGATTTAAAATCTTTGTGTCTAGCGTGTTATCAAATAGTCGATAGTTAGATGTCTCTAAATTATTATTGGTATTATTCTTGTTAAAAACTCATATCTGGTGATGTCAGTTTCGTGTTAAGTTGGAGATAAGATGTGGTGTATATATGATTGTGATTATCAGATTATGGTGATTGTCGAGTTAATCATGGTATTATGATTGAGGTACGAAGGAGGTACGGTGGCATATGAGTTACTTGTGGGGTTGCTATTTTGTATACATACATGTTCCTGTTTTATTTGTATACATATAGCTATCCTGGTGGCCTTGTCAGTCGGTATAGTGATTTGCGTACATATATATATCTTGCTGGTCTTGTCGGCCTGCATAACAATTGTCACTATCCAAATCATCGTTATTGGCACCCATATTAACCTTCGGTGGGCGAATCATAACTTACCAACTAATACAATCAGTTGAAGATTTATTTAATAAATTTAAGGCATTCAAGATATAATACTAAGAGTTTTAATGTAACGATCTGTTCCATTGTTATAATAGAGTAAAGGCATAAGTACCCGGCTAAAAAAATTTCTAAGGTGAGCATCGATAAAATCTCAGGCTAGGGTAAGCTTTGACGAAAATAGAGTGTTTTGTGTCATAGAGATGGTTGGGGTCTCGTGGTTTGTGGAATGGTAGTGTGGAGTCCAATTTTGGATAGTTGACTATCGTAGGATCCTATAGGAAGTTTCAGGATAGAAATCGGGTTCATAAAACTCTGGTTATGGGCGTTGCCGTGTCAGAATCATTTTGTGATGTTTAGAAAATGAAGTGTGTTGCAAACTGAGGGATTTGGGGAGAGATTTTGACATTTTTTAAATTGAAGTTCATCACGATGAAGGGAACTCTCATCGCGATGGGCCGTCGTGATGAGTCATCCTCAACCCAATGAGAAGCAGGCCGCTGTGACGAGGATACGGGCAGTTTACCTGCACTTTTTCAATTTTTCTGGGTTAAATCCCCATAACCCCTATTGCGTTCTATAGCTCTAAGAAGTGGTTTTCAAGAAACTAGGGCATTCTCCTTTGTTTGAGGTAAGTACTCCATAAAACCTCTGTGTATATTGATCATTAATTTTGGTAAGACCTCTTGGTTGAGGATTAGTAGTGGAATTCTTGAATTTGAGGCCTAAAAGCATGAAACTTGGGGAGAACCCTATGGGTAGGTGCAATTTCTTCTAGAATTGATCCTAAGTTGTAGTTTTATGATCCCTAACATGAAATTATTAGTTCTTAACTTGATTAAGGCTAGTGGGGGTTTCATAAATATGAGACCTTTAGGCATAAAAATGGCTAAAAAGGGATGAACTCGATTAGAAACCCTTTGAGTATTGATTTTATAAATGCTATGAGACTATTTGTTGATTAATTAACCCTTGGAAAATGCTATAGACCTCAAATAAGGGTAGAAATAGTGGGTTGAATTCCCAAGGCCTGAAATGGAAGAGTAAGTGATTAATTGCTCTTGTAAATTTTTTGCTTATAGACCTTGAGCGATCCGAAGTGTCAAGAAAAGGCAAGACAATTACAAAGTAGCTTGTGGGTGGTAATTCTTCACTCGAGGTAGGTTATAATTTTTAATTGGAGTTGAGACTCACTTTATTACATGATATGTGGTTAAATTATGAAACTTGTGATTGATCTTCAGACATGTTTGAATTGTATATGTTTTCATGTTATGCTTGGATATGTAAGCTAGATGTACAAGAAGTGGTGAGTGAGTTGAGATGAATAAGTGTAAATGTGTTTTGAGGCACTATATATATCATGAGGTATAGGTATGAGAACCTAGGTGCATTGATATGGATGTTGATATGATTACTATGGATCGGATACCACGCCAGTATGGTACATGGACACCTAGGGTCCCATGAAGGTCATGGATAATGGGTATAAATAAGAGCATTAGCACGTGCGTACACTCTTTTATTTAGCATTGCATTATTGTATAATCATTCATGGTAAGCTGGTTTGTTAATTGAAACAAGACTAGAGGCACTAGATGTGGTGATGAGAGATAGATAGACATAGATTCCATGTGTATGACTATTGAAAGTGAATCTTTTACATTCTTGTAGTGGTACTCAGTGACTTCTGAAATTGATATTACTACTGTTGATTTGACTTGAGATGATTAGCTGTTAATTGAATTAATTACTAAGTGTTGAGGTGTCTTTTACTTGTTATTTGGTTTGTCTATATACTTGTTCTAACCTGAATCGACCTATGATACCTATCAGTACATAATATTTAGTACTGATACTACCCTGTACTCTTCTTTTGTTGATTGCAGACCGTGTTCCAGCGGCTGAGGCGCAACCTCAGCTAAATTAGAAGATTGACTACTTGATCCAAGGGTGAGCACTATTCTTTGAGCTGTCCTGGATCTTCTTTGAGTTGTTGTACCTCTTCCAGGCAATGAAATTGTTGTTATTTATTATTTATTTTAGTTGTTCGGATATCTTAGACAGTGTTTACATGTAGAGTTCTTGTACGATGACTTTCAGTTCCTGGAGAATGTTTTAGTCATTCAAATTGTTTCTGCAACTTTATTTATAGTAATTGACATTCTTTATGGTTTAATTTGAGTGGGCTTTATTCTATCTCTTCTCAAAAATTGGTTAAGTATAAGGTTAAACTTTGGGTTGGTTGGTTCTTCCACCGGTGGGTTAGGGTGGGTGCCACTCACGGCTAGCTGGATCGTGTCACGACCCAAACCCGAATTCACTTTTGAAAGTTTTTATGAACACCATAACCCCTTAGCTATCATACTATGGTCTCAAATCATTTATAAACCAACCTACTCATTACTAAATTTATCTAGACCAAACCACACTTGAAATTCATCCAAGACTAGCCTAGCCTGAAATTTCTAATACTTTATTCGGGGAGAATCTCAATCCAAATGTTGACACGTTAGACTGTACTGTAACGTCATAAAAGGGTCATCACAATAGATACCAACTTACCCATCGTTCATATCTGAATGATAAATCAAGAAAATGAGTGAAACGAGTACCTGAATCCTCAAACAAGTGAGGGTACTTGTCACCCATATCTGCCTCAGTCTCCCAAGTGGTCTCCTCAGTCGGACGGTGCTTCCACTAGACTTTCACTGATCTAATCTCCTTATTCCTCAACTTCCAAACATCTAGGTCAAGAATAGCTATCGGTTCCTCCTCATAAGAAATGTTCTTGTCAAGAAAAATTGAGTCCCATTTAATTATATAGTCACCATCTTTATGGTACTTCTTAAGCATGGAAATATGAAACACCGGATAGACCCATGACAGGCTTGGAGGCAATGCCAGCCTGTAAGCTATAGGACCCACATCATTAAGAACCTCAAATAGACCGATATATGATAAGTGGGTAATCTACCAACTTATTGAGCCTATATCCATGACTTATTGCTATGTTTTTTGAATAGATTTAGAGGTTCTTATGGCCTTTATTGATGTCTATGCAGGTACTTTTGATAGATGATGATAAAAAAGGAAACAGACCCAAAAAGAGTTCAAATGGAGTGAAGTGTGAAGTGTTCAAAAGGCTGAAGATTTTGATAGGAGATGCGGTGGCCATGCGACATGTACAGGCCAAGGTATGAACAACACATCCTCCGCACAAGAGCATAAAGTAACTGAAGAGTGTGTCACGAGGTGCGGTCATTATGCGACGTGCACATCCTGAGGTGCGAACTGCACCCCGTTCGCACGGAGCTCCCAATTCTAGCTGAAGTCACTGGTTCAACCGGAGGCAGTGTGCGATGCTCACATCGCAACGGGTGAACCACAGGTCGCACCGCACACTGCTCGAAGGGAATTTTTGTCCTAATTTTTAGAGATATTTTGGGAAACTATAAAAGGCCTTTTCAGGCACAATTGTAAATAACTTTTATCATTCTGAATATTTTGAAGACTTTGGAGCTTTGTAAACAATTTTTCCACCTCCATTGAGAAGAGGGTTTCAATCCAAATCTCTTGGTTAACAATTTGTGTGCCTAAATTGATTCTATAACTTGAGATTCAGCTATAATGTAAGAGATTTTGAATTACCCAGATGGTATCTCTTCTTCTCTTACTATGAGTGGCTAAATTCTCTAGTCTAGGGGTGTATTGATAATGGGTGCTTAGCTAATAGGTGTGGGTGTTTTTATTTCATCTTTATAATTGCTTATTTGACATGGGTCTAGTAATGTCACCATGTTTTAATCCTAAAATTAGTGGTTGCAAACATTAATTTACATTACTTGACTATGTGATTTCTTGAAAGAGAAATTTATGGTTGTGGATGTGAAATTGCTAGTAGGTACTTAGGAATTCATCTAGATTTGAGGCTAGAAATAGCTCTTATCGTAGGAATCTCCCATTCAAGGGTCTAAGCTAGAGATAGTGTGACCTCTCCAAGCATATGTTGGTCGAATGTTGATCAGACCGATGATGTTCTACCCGAAATCGTCGAAAATGTGGATGTTGATCGAGAGATAAGCATTCCACACCTATGAGCAACGCTACTTATGCCAATAAGTGAGAATAGAAGTGAATTGATGATCTCCCTATCCCTTAAGTGACGCCTCATCAGATATGCACCCCTAGTGATCTAAATCAATTGGTACACCCGCCTTTAGTTTCTTTCTTTTAAATTGAATTGCGATCGTAATGACAACTTTTCCAATTCCCCCCATCCTTTTACCTTTTTGTTTTGGGAAATTACTCTCATCTTAAATTCAATTCGTTATGATAAAAATTTGGCTACCCAAAGTCCCTTGGGTATGACCTCGACACTCGTTGGGTTTATAAATATTATTTTGCCGCACGATCATCGTGGCCTCCTAATTGGAGAGCACATTTTGAGCATTCATAAAAAATGGCACAGTTGCTAGGGACTTGAGTTGATAGCTATTTTTGATTGTTGTTTTGAAATCACCTTGAGAGTACTTGTTTCTTTTAATTTTGTTTGTTGTTTGTGTTGTGATTAAGCAGGCTAGCCTATGAAGGAAGCCGACGGCAATGAGAGTGTTGACGGTTTCATGGAAGCCGACGAGGCCGAGCCTATGATGCAATGGGGTGTAGGTGCAATCCGCCTACCCCCACAGTGGGAAATGCTGTTTTTCATGTGACTAGCACCATGCTCCACTTAATCCAAATGAAACGTCTATTTGGTGGAGCAGCACATGAAGATGCCAACCAGCATATTCGAAATTTTGTAGAGATTTGCCAACCGTTCATCTTCCAACATATCTCCTAGGAGTCCATCTGATTGCACCTATTCCCTTTTTCCTTGAAGGGGGAAGCCACGACGTGGTTGGAAGAATTTTTGGATGACTCTATCACATCTTGGGCCGAGTTGGTTGAGGCATTCACCTCAAGATTCTTTTCTTCATCCTGAATGATGAAGCTAAGAGATGAGATTACAAATTTAGGAAGCTCCCGGACGAGACTCTTCATGAAGTTTGGCTAAGATTAAAAAAAAGCTTCTCTTGTGTCCAAATCATGAGTTTTCAAACAATGTTCTGCTACAAAGCTTCTATCGATCATTGAACTCTATGAACAAATCGATGGCTGACGATCTTGGAGGTGGAACCTTCATGGAATTAGAGTTTCCCATAGCCTCGACTTTGTTAGAGCGAATGACAAAGACCAATCAAGCTTGGCATACAAGACAAGCGGATGTGCCAACTTCGAGAGGACCCTCATCCATCATAATCAATGAAACGAGGAAAAATGAGGAATATCGAGATGAAACAATGGCCAAAATGATGACACAAATTGACTTGATGGCCAAGCATGTGATGGGAGCTGGCGGTGCTAAGTCAGTGAATACAGTGAGTACACTGGAAATCAAAGGTAGTGATGACGAGCCAATGACTGTGGTTGATGGAAAGCTGTGTTTTATGTCGATGGGTTCTCTTCCCGAGTATTATCGCCCGAGGGAAGAGAATCAAGGTTGGATTCGAGAAAAAGAAAGAGATGGAAATTGGGGGGGGGGATAGAGATAAGGATGGTGCTCGTTTCAATCACCGGAGTTTGAATCCCTATATCTCTCCGAAAGAGGTAGACTCTCTCTACCGATCGGGCACAAGAAACCCCAGCCATTCCAAGTTGGAGGACATGTTGTCCTTGGTTCTTAAGAAGGTGGACACCATAAATACGGGAGTGAGCGAGCTAAAGAGTGAGGTCTCAACACTTCACCAAACTGTGATCTCGCACTCAGCCTCAATCAAGCATCTCGAGGCCCAAATGAACATCCTCTCAAGCTAAATGAACCCGAGGATGAAAGGGACGTTGCCTAGCGACACCATAGCTAACCCAAAGAATGAATAAGAATTAAGGTAGTATCGTCGTGTCGCGATGTTAAATCAAGGGCTGCTTGGGAGGCAACCCAAGTTTCTTTATTTGTTTTTGGTTATCTTTTATTGTTTTTTGTGTTTTTGTAAGAATGCATGGATGGAGAAATTGAACAAGGGAAAGAAAGGCCAAAAAAGGAGTCGTGCGGTGGACTGTGCGAATCGCACAAGCATTTGTACATGTCGCACAGCTTGTCGCATGACGAAACAGATTCTTGAAGAAAATTTGGAAATTCGGAGGTAACATGCGGTTGGCCGTGCAGACCGCACGAGCCAAAGTGCGCATCGCACCTCCATCGCATGGTGAAACAGATGCCTAGGCAAACCCAGGGGAGAAAAAGGGGAATGTGTGAAATGCCATGCGATCTGCACCTTGGCTTGTGCGAATCATATGTCGCGGCACACCAGGGGTAAGTTTGAATTTTAATTGACCTAACTCGTTGACCGACCCGATACGGAGCGGACCCGGCTGACCTTTCTTCTTCTTTTTCTTTTAAAAATAACCTTTTCTCCTCTTCTTCCACCATCTTTTCCTCAAACCCTCAAAATTTTCTCCCACAACTCTCTCTAAATCCCTCAAACCTCTCCATAAATCATCCCCTCATCTCACCCACAATCCCCACCATTCCATCACCACCGCCTTAGTCATCTCTCCGGGAAGGTTTTGCTGGTCACCTTTATCAAAAGAACAAAAAACATCAATTTTCAGTCCTCTCTGCATAATTTTCACTTATGGTAAGTTCTCCGATGTTAAATACTTGTTTCTATGAAGGTTGGGAACTCATATTGTGAAGCATGCTTATTAGAATTGCCATGTTGATTTTGGGTGAGATTCAAAAATTTTGGGTCCCCAATCCTAAGTTGTATCGATGATATTGCTATGTGTCAACTTGGTAGAACTTTAATTTTAGTAATGCATGCTGATTGGTAGTGATTTTTAGCTTTGAATTATGTGTTGGGGTGAAGTTTGAGTAACCCACTTGTGATGAATGAATGATTTAGCCCGATGATAGATTGGGTGACGTCATTCTTAAGGGTAAATCGTCGTTTGTCATGAGGTTTGATTAAAAACTGACTCTTGAGGCTGAATTTCATTGAGTGTGTACCCATGGGTTTTGCTTAACATTATATTTGGGGTATATGATCTTGTGATAGGAGAGGGTTAATTGTTGCTGAAATTGTAGATATTTTTGATTCAAGTGAGGTCTTGATGTTCCTAATGATAGACGGGGTAACGTCCATCTTAAGGTCTTGCGGGTGCCCAGTGCTTCGGCATATCTTGCTCTATGAATCACATGTGAAATTCATGAGGACACAAGGAACTACAAATTCCAAATTGTGACTTTGTGCGCTTCACATGAGATGCATAGATCTTGATGTACGAGTCGCATAAGGCATCACACCATGTTTAAAAAGAAAAAGGCATGCCACTAATCCGTGGGGCAACGCCAGGTGCAACATGCACTTCTGATGGTGCAAACCGCACCAGCTTTGCACCTCGATAGAAAATCCCTGTAGGATTCTGTCTGCTTGTACGATAGCACATGTGACTCACACTCTCTCTGGTGCATTTCGCACGTGGTACGCACAAGATGACATTCACCTACTTTATTTTTCCAATCCTTTGTAATTGGCTAACTTCTTCTTAGGTTTTCCTTTTTTTTAGCTCACAACCTCTGTATGCAGAATATGTCTTCAAACAGGTGAAACACTAGAAGCCAACCTAGGAAAAGGCCTGCTGCTGAAGAAGTGAGACTTTATTTTGGAGTAGAGGGCATTAAAGCCTTCTAAAAGCGTAACAAAGATAGAGGCTTCAATGAGGAGCAAAGTTTCAACTTGGGCGAGGTCGGAGAAGAGCTACCTAACATGCATCAACAATTTGCTGAACGACAATGGCATCCCTTTCAGGAGGTACCCAGAGGGTACTATAAGGAAATTATGAGAGAATTCTTCGCAGCTTATCAGGCTACATAGGACTCCAAAGGATACAGACGGCCTGTGGAGAGATTTCTCAACCTGGACTCAGTCATCGTCAGGGGAAAGAAAGTTAGCATCACCCCCGCTTCCATCAATGCTGTCTATTGGGGACACCCAATTGATCCTGCACCAACCCTCAGGACTAAGTTAATGGCTGACTCCAAGCCATACTAGGAGACATTCCCCGTCATTGCTCAAGATGTTCCTCTTTGGTCCACTATGGGGGGAGATATCCCAAGGAGGTCCTTAATCTTCGAGGCTCATCTTTGGTATGATATTATTCACAACCGCTTCTTGCCTTCCCAAAATGATCAAAAGATAACCCAAGAGGGAGCCATTCTAATTGCGACCATTATGATGGGAGAGCATGTGAACTTTAGGGAAATAGCGGCTATGGTGATAAGGAGAAAATTTCATCGAGGAAATAACTCCTTTCCCTTCCCGGTGTTGATTACAAAGCTTTGTGCCAAGGTCGATGTCCCTACCCTCAGTTGTGATGAATTCACTCATGCCATTGGGGCCATCAACCTTGATAGAAAAACCGACAAGGACGCCCCCAAGTTTAAGAAGCAAAGGGTTGAACAATTCAGTGGAGTTGACAGTGATGAACTTGGTGCTAGGGCAGACAATTTATCCCCCTACAGGGCTACTTTAGAGGCACGTACACATGCCTCAGCCCCCTCAATGACCAAAAGCAGCCTTCAGGACATGGTTGACAAAACTCATAACCATGAGAAACAACTTGCTGACCTAGCTTCCAAACTACCCCGAATGATAAACAAGGCTGTCAAGAGTACAGTCAAAGGGGTGGTGGATAGATTGAACTCACTATGCAAGAGAGTTGATGTCATTGAGGGGTAAATCAAGACATTGCAGGAAGATGTTCAGAAAGGGAAAGGTAAAGCTCCGGTGGTAGAAGCAGATCTAACCACCTTACCTCCACCTCACTCCATTCCCGGTCCCTTGTATAGCTTATTTTCAGCCTATGAGGATGAGGACTTTCCTGGCAATAACGATCAAGAGTTGGGAGATGATCAAGATTCATATTTTTAGAGGGCCCTCCATGCCTCCACACTTTTCGCGCACTCCCGAAAGGGTGGTGCTGGCCCAAGTGAGAGAGCCTCTGATGAGGAAGCAGCTACCGATATTGATGATGAGGACTAATCCTCCAGGGAATTCGACCTTTTTTCCCATTGCACTATGAGCATTCAGGGCAATTCTCCTTTTATGGGGAAGAGGTTGCTTTACTTACTTGTGTTGGTGCCCATGAGTGGGCTTGAGACATTTTATTCTTACTTGTGTTGGTGCCCGTGAGTGAACTTGAGACATTTTATTGCCCTTGTCGGGCATTTTATTACTTTTATTGCCCTTATCGAGCCCTGTTGACATTCTATTCTGCTAGATTATTTGGATGATTGTGATTTTCTTTTATGTTTTGTTTTACCTTGAGAATATTTATGCCCTTACCGGGCTTGATTTTTATTGTGTTGCTGGGTTGGTCTTACATGCTTCATTGTCTTGCTACCCATGCTTTGCAAATACGCTAAAGGCCTAAGCCGAGGCTTGTTCTAAAATGAATCACGAGCGCAAAATTTAGATATTGCCTTGTTAATAGTAGTTTAGAAATAAACTCCGAGGGTTTTCTTAATACCATGATTCTTTCCAAAAGAGCAAGAGTTTTGATAATTTTCTTTCTCTTCTTTTTTGTTTTTGTGTCAAACCGGGTTGGTGTTTCTCTATGATAGATTGAGAGGCGACTTTCGTAAGGGAAAATGCCAAGTTTTAGTTTAGAATAGATTGCGAAGTTGCTTGTCTTGAAATGGTCCCACCGAAAAATTGCTCTTGGCAAATTATTTGAAAATGAAAGGAAGAAGGGAAATGAATTTTTGAGGAAAATCATTCTCTTGTCATGACTTGCACACTCTCGCTTTGGCTTGATTGACTCACAAACGAGTGTGTAATGAACTCGGAATAGCTTGTCAAAAATCATTTGTCCCAATTAATTGTGGGACTAATGAAAGAAGTCTTGTGGCATGATGCCTTGTGTGGTGAGGTTTTACCTTGATTCTTGTGCATTAGTGTCGTCTAAAACTTGACCCGAATATGATTCAAGGTAAAATTCTAGGTGTGGCCGGGCTTGGAAGATGACCTTAGGCCCTTTTTGATAGCCACTTCACCAAATGACCTCCCACAACATAAAATCCTAGTGAACCCCTTTGAGCTTATGACCGTTCTTTGGTACCTTGTAACACCTTTACCTTTTTAGAACCTCTATTTTGGCACCCATCCTCTCTAATTGCTTGAAAATGAAATGTAGGCTAAAAGCCTAAGTTTGGGGGGGGGGGGGGGGGGGAACAAAATACAACATAGGCAAATGCCTAAGTTTGGTGGTGCATGTGATCAAATGAGGAGAAGAAAAGAAGTGCACTCCAAGTGCAAGGTAACACCTTCATTTCGAATTAAAAATTGCTCCAAAAGATCAATCCATTGGGCAAATTGAAAAGCAAAAATAGGTGCTACAAAGTGAAGGTGGTATAAGGAGTTTGGATGATCATGAGTGAAAAGAAGAAATCTTGGGTTGTGTGAAGGAGGAATAATGTGAAGTTAAAATCAAAAATGTGAGTGGTGTTTGAAATAAGAACGAAGAGCATTAGGGAGGTGTAGTCAGTTGATCCAAATGATATCATCACCTTGACCCTAGCCAACATCGTAACCCACAAGTCCTTGGTGATTCCGAACTTAGCCACCCTACATTAGTGGCGATATACATGAAGGTCAAGCCTATGGTTCGATGCATATGCACTTGAACTTCCTTGAGAGAGTGAGAGTCTTCTTGGTTCTCCTATAATCCCGTGTTTTGTGAATTGAATGATTGTGAGTGGGATTCTCTCTTATAGTGAGTGGCATCATGCACTCGAATTGAAACATAAAGTCTCTATTTCAATTGAGGGGAATAAATGAGACAAGTTGTGTGGAGAATCTCAAGGCAAACCTTGACGGTCCATGCCAATGACTTGAGAAGCTTAAATGTCCTATTTTGAATGGCTAAAGTTCCCTTGATTTTGAATGAGAAATGTACTTTTGAAAAAGGTTTTGAAATGATCAATTGCCTTGAGTTTGTGGTGGTCCAAATTGAGATAAGCATAGTTGTTTGAGTCTTTTGTTTATTCTTTTTCTTAATTTATAGTGTAGAGTAGTCTTTTGTGCCTTAATTGAGCCTAGAGCATAATTCATTCCTTGTCTTGTAAGTATCTTACTTGAGGACAAGCAATAGTTCAAGTTTGGGGGTTTAATAAGTCGGTAATCTACCAACTTATTGAGCCTATATCCATGAATTATTGCTATGTTTTGAATAGATTTAGAGGTTCTTATGGACTTTACTGATGTCTATGCAAGTACTTTTGATAGTTGATGATAAACAAGGAAACAGACCCAAAGAGAGCTCAAATGGAGTGAAGTGTAAAGTGTTCAAAAGTCTGAAGATTCTGACAGAAGATACGGTGGCCATGCGACACGCACAGACCGAGGTGCAAACCACATCTCCTCCACACAAGAGTATAAAGTCACTGAAGAGTCTATCACGAGGTGCGGTCGCTGTGCGATGCGCACATCCTGAGGTGCGAACCGCACCCCCTTCACAAGGAGCTCCCAATTCTAGCTGAAGTCACTAGTTCAACCTGAGGCAGTATTTGATGCGCACATCACAACGTGCGAACCGCACGTCGCGCCGCACACCGCTTGAAGGGCATTTTTATCCTAATTTTTAGTGCTATTTTTGGAAACTATAAAAGGCCTTTTCAGGCACAATTGTAAATAATTTTTATCATTCTGAATATTTTGAAGACTTTGGAGCTTTGTAAACAATATTACCACCTATATTGAGAAGAGGCTTTCAATCCAAATCTCTTGGTTAACAATTTGTGTGCCTAGATTGATTCTAGAACTTGAGATTCAGCTATAATGGAAGAGAATTTGAATTACCCAGATGGTATCTCTTCTTCTCTTACTATGAGTGGCTAAATTCTCTAGTCTAGGGTATATTGATGATGGGTGCTTAGCTAATGGGTGTGGGTGTTGTTAATTCATCTTTATAATTGCTTATTTGACATGGGTCTAGTAATTTCACCATGTTTTAATCCTAAAATTGGTGGTTGCAAACATTAATTTACATTACTTGACTATGTGATTGCTTGAAAGAGAATTTCATGGTTGTGGATATGAAATTGCTAGTGGGTACTTGGGAATCCATCTAGATTTGAGGCTAGAAATAGCTCTTATCATAGGAATCTCCTATTTAAGGGTCTAAGCTAGAGATAATGTGACCTCCCCAAGCATATATTGGTTGAATGTTGATCAAACCGATGATGTTTACCCAAAATCATCAGAAATGTGGATGTTGATCGAGAATAAGCATTCCATACCTATGACCTACACTACTTATGCAAATAAGTGAGAATAGAAGTGAATTGATGATCTCCCTATCCCATAAGTGACTCCCCATCGAATATGCACCCCTAGTCATCTAAATCACTTGGTACACCCGCCTTTAGTTTCTTACTTTTAAATTAAATTGCGATCGTAATGACAACTTTCCCAATTCCCCCACCCTCTTACCTTTTTGTTTTGGGCAATTATTCCTATCTTGAATTCAATTCATTACAAATAAAATTTGGCTATCCCAAATCCCTTAGGTATGACCCCGACACTCGTTGGGTTTATAAATTTTGTTTTGATGCACGATCGTCGTGGCCTCCTAATTGGAGAACATGATTTGAGCATTCATCAATATACCTGGGGCTAAGCTTTTCCTTCTTACAACATCACGTAATTCCCTTCATGGGAGACACCTTTAACAACACATGCTCACCCAGTTTGGAATACATATCTCTTACCTTGTGGTCAACGTATTCCTTTTGTCTACTTTGGGCTGCCAACAACTTGTCCTGAATGAACCTCACTAGGTCTGTGCTCAAAGGCTTCACATCACCTACCTCGAACCAATCTATTGGTGATCTACACCTTCTCCCGTGAAGTGCTTCAAATGGGGCCATATCGATACTAGAGTGATAATTATTGTTGTAAGAGAACTCATACAATGGTAGGAACTTATCCCAATGACTCCGAAAATCAGCCACACATGCTCGTACCATATCCTCAAGTACCTGAATGGTCCTCTCAAACTGCTCATAAGTCTGAGGATGAAATATGATACTAATGTCATGCCCCGAGGCTACCCTTGGATGTAACAGGGGACCTGAGACTACAAATGATAACAAGCTAACCCTTGGCCTTAGCATGACTTAAACTTAAACAACATAAATACTTAGAGGAAGCTTTAAGAGAAGCAATGAGCAAATTATTCTGTTGTATAAATAAAAGTCTAAGAATGACAATCTGAATACAGCTGAATATCTGACTCTATGTCTGAAAGCCTCTACTACTGATGAGCTACTGGGACAAGTCCCCAGCTAACTCTAAATACTGAAAACTAAATAAACAAACTAAAATACTGAAATGAAGTTAAACTCCAAGTCCTCGAATGAGGAGGACTCACCAAGATGGCTGGATGTGCTACTGATCTACTAGCCACGAGTTTGGGAATGGGCTACAGGATCTACATCATAATAGGATGCAACACAAAGATATATGCGGTCAGTACTATTGAATGTACTTAGTATGCGAGCTTATACAAAAATCATGATAAAACATGCTCGAAAATATACTTAAAACTGAAATCATGTATTAGTAGGAGAAATCATAGAATAAGGACTTCAAGTGAAATCATAAGTAAAAATCATGGTTTAAGCATAAATCATAAAGCAATGAGTGAAGCTTGAAAACTAAATATCATATAACTTAGTAGCTTAAAATTATTCTTGCGGGAGTTTCTCTTAACCGACAGTAAACCATATTGATCACCATGGATTCCAGTGTGATACACCTACACTGAAAAAGGGTGTCCTAACCGACCAAGGTTAGAACCATGTTCATAAGGATCCTGTCATAAAGCCACAGAGGGCAACCATGGTGGCAACGCAGTTTTGGACTTGGGCTATCTAGAACCCTCATCGCTCGATGCTAAATACTACTCCCAAAATAAATCATAGTGCTCACATACATGCGACATATCTAAATGTCAAAACTTTTTCAATGTCATATTGGCAAACCCGGATCATCATACTACTCACAAACCTTGGTATAGAAAAATAGTTCATGATCATTGATGGTACATCGGGATGTCATGAATTCCATAAAAGATTATATCTTAAAAAGATTGCATGACACTAGTTCAAATACATAATCTTATATGATTTCATAAAATAGGAACTAGGCATGCAAATGCTTGAAATTCATGAGGTCATGCTATCAAAATATGTCAACTTGCTTAAATCAAACCAGGCATGCAAAATTGAACTAGGGTTAGCCTTCAAATCATGATATATGAATCCATTTGTAAAAACCCATGAAAAAGTATGCAATTTAGAATTAGATTTCATAGAAGAATCATAAGAAAATAATTCATAGAAGAACCCATGAGAATTGGGTAAGAACCCTAACTTGATTTCATAAAAATCAATTTGAAGTATTGGGTTTTTGGCATAAGGGTGAATGAAATCCCTTATTGAATACCCACATACCTGAATTAAATCTTTCTTAATCTAGAGCTCGAGGGATGGAGGCTTGAAGATGGAATCCTTAGCTTGGAGCTTGGAGAATGGAGACCCTTTTCTTCTCTTGGAACTTGATTGAGAGAATAGAAGAGAACTTAGGATAAGTGGGAATAAAACCCCTTCTAATTTGCCCAAAATGACTTAATTAGGAGTTAAAAGAGTGGAAATAAAAAAATACCCCCGAGAAAAGAGTCTGAAAGACTGTTGAAAATTTCATCATAGGATTCTGATAAGTTGGTATTCTACCTACTTATTAAGCTCTTTATCTTATACTTTTGCTAATATTAAGTGGGAAAATAGTGCAAATGACATAGATTACTTCTCTTTCGCAGGTCTCTGTGTTTTAGATGTGTTTGGGAAGAATTCAGATGAAAATAAGTCAAAAGGAAGCTATTCAGAGAAGCAAGTGACTGGCAGCAACACATGCCTATGCGAGCGCGGTGTCCCACACGCATATGCAAAGGTCAATTGAAGCAAAGCTCTATGAACTCAATGCACTAACCGCGTATGCGAAGGTCAACAAGACAAAGACACTTTGCGTACGCGGCAGACCTTCCGTGTAGGCGAAGAGAAAAACAGAGGCAGCTGGACATTTTTGGAATTTCACATATTTGGGAACCCCAATCCATACAAAAGACTCCCCAGCCAATTGGAAATCTATCTTTTGGCTATTCTCACAACTTTTGGCAAGCTTGGGAGCAAGTTCATCATCCAACACCATAGGAGTGAAGATTTGGAGGAATTTATTCTAAAATCTTTAGTTTCCAATCTTTAACGCTTGTTATTAATTGCTATTTTATTAGTGTGTTTGTTGAATTGAGGTTTGGATTTTTACTAGAGATAATACTTATTTGGGTATTGAATTCATATCTAAATTTTGCTTTTGGTTAATTATTTGGGTCTATTGAATCCTCCATGCTTGAATTTATAGTTAATGGTTGAAAACATTGATTTAGCATTTTAATTTGGGGTTTTGCTTGAGAAAGGATTACCCTAAATTCGGGAAGGTTCTTTAGTGAGGATTTGAGATTCCATTCTAGATTGAGGCTAGAAATAGCTCAATTCATCAAAAACCCCCATCTAAGAGTTAGATCTAGAGATAGCCAGCTCACGCAAGTTGATTTGGTTGATTATTTCTCACTCGTGGTGGTTAGAGAGAACACATGAGATATATGCTTTATTGGTCGAGGGACGGTTAGACATACCTTCAACAAAGACTACCTACGTATTACCCGGGTGCAAGTCTTGTGAGTTGAATTCCCATTCCCCAATATCCCTTGTTATCCTTGCTTGATTAAACCAAGGTGAAAGACATTGATCAGTCTATCTTGTATATGCATTTCTTTATCTTTTGTTTTTAGTCTAGAAACCCCTTTAAGATATCTTTTCTTTCTGTTAATTGAACTTTAATAAGTTACTTAGATTCTTTGTTAGCTCAATCGCGACTACATTGTTCTCTGTGGGTACGACCCCAACATCCATTGGGAATTATAAATGTGTTTTCCTTAACGATCACTGATACCTCCATCCTTCGAGAGTACATTTGAGCATTATCAAAAATGGCGCCGTTGCTGGGGAACAATTTGGCGTATTGAGTTAGTTTAGAATTTGAGTCTACTTACTCTAGTTCAATCTTGTGAATAGTTGTTTTTATTTTTGTTTAGTCTTGTTGTGTTGAATGTTGCCATGGCATCTCAAAGTGAGGATGTTATGAATGAGGTAAGCTTGAAGGTGGAGATGCCCAAATCCCCCTCAAACTATTTTACGACCTTAAGTTTGATTGAATGGATGAGAGTCAAAGTAATCAAACTTTTAGAAGACCTTGGAAGGAGGATGGATGAAGGTTTATCCGGTTTTGAGTTTGTCATGGAAAGAAGGAAAAGCGTCCTTCCTCACTTGAAGGCTAAAAAGTGTGACATGAAAAATCAAGAGAATGACCTTCTTATGCTCATACGTTCACCCTGGGATTGTCACCAGCCGTTCGATTCAAGTTTGGGTCAAAGGTTCAAATCTTCCAAGTGGAGATCCAAATGGTGAGGTAGCTTGTGTCGCGCTGCGATGTTAAATTGTGCACTTGATGGGACGCAACCCATCATTTTTATGCTTTACGTCACTTATTGTTTCATTTTGGTTTATCTTTAGGTGCCCAAAGGAATGAGAAGAGGAACCAAGTGTTGAGAAGCACCAAAAGTACCTTTGAAAAACATGTTTTTCGCAACTGGAAGAGTGCCCATCACACAAGCAAATAGTGAACTGAACAAAAATATTAGCAGGTGCGAACGTGATGAATTTCACACCTCACAAAGTGCCTGTCGCACCTGACTTTGCACATTGTAAATAGTTAGCTAGAAGAAAATGCAAAAATCTGTTCTGGCAACCCTTCTTCATGAAAGCGGTGAGTCAACTGCGTATGTGATGACCAAAAAAATAGAAGACCTTCATGAACGCGTTGGACTGGTCACATATGTGAAGCTTACAGGCAGTTACAGGTAAGTTAAACGTTCAAAAATTCAGAAGGCCCTAAACGTTTTCTTCTCAAAATAAGGATACTTTCTCCACCTTTGGCACACAATAATTCCATCAAGTTCTTCCATTCGTTGCTTTAACAAGTGCAATCCATCAGGTATGAACTCCGCCCTCCTTGTACCTTGAAATGGTTTCCTTTCTTCCTCTTCTTGAAGTGTAAGAATGGGGTAATGGAATTCTTGGTTGAGAATCCTCTTGCTTTAAATCAAATTTTATTTATGCTTAATTGCAAAATTGTTGGGTGAAATTGGTTGAGGATATGTCCTAAATGGTGGTACTAAGAAGTTGGTATTTAAACTGGTTCTAAAACCTTGGGAGATCAAGCAAGAACTGCTTGTCTCCCATGTGTTTGAGAAAATGCCTCAAAGAGGATGAACTGGGTGAATGCACTGGCATTTTCATTAGCGGTCACCTGGCCAGGTTCGCGAAGGAGGAAATTTTTTGAAAAATAAATTCCTTTTTGCGAATGCAGCCACTTGGTTGTGTATGCGAAGAAGGATACCTGACAATGAAAAAAATAGAAGCTTCACATAATCTGCCTCGGATTCTTTTTCACCCATTTCTTTGGCCTAAATGCTTCATAAAACATTGTTTTAAGTATCCTCAAGAACTTTTAACATGTTGGTTTGTTTTGTAGGTACTTTGCTCCTAAAAATGGCCTCCAACGGTAGTGACAATGAAGTTGAAAATGTTTCGGAGGTAGAAATGGAGGAGAATTATGATTAGGAATTATTCCTATCGGCATCATGTGAGCATCGGTATGATGAGCGCTTATCCAAGACCTTTGTTAGGGAGAAAGGAATCAACTTGAACAAAGTTAAAGGTAAAATACCAGTGTTCTATAAGAGATTGGTGGAGCGGAGGTGGATTTTCTTCGCTCCTCCACCTATCATGGCTAACCACATAATGGTCACAGAGTTCTATGCTAATGCTTCGATCACCGACTTTAAGAGCGCATTGGTCACTACCGTTCGGGGTGTCCAAGTGAGTTTCAACCCTGAAATAATCAATGCACTGTACAACCTTCCAGATTCTGATAATGAAGTTTATATTGCAAAATCAAAAGCAGAAGGACACCAGTGGTTGGTTGATAAGTTGCATGACGGGGTGACTCCAAATTGGTTGACCTTGCAAAAGAGGGTTAATTCACATGAGTTCACTGTAGAATACAAATCTTGGCTTTTGATTATCTGTGCAAGGATCATACCATCCTCTCATGACACTGATGTGACCCCTAACCAAGCATTGATGGTTTCAACCCTCATTGATATAATGACCCTTCTGGTCATTTAAACATTTTTGCCTTTCTTGTACTATTAGTGCTTGCCTGTAGTAGCCTCAAGTCATTTATGGCTTGCTGGGATCGGTAGTTCAGTGCTCGGGCTGTCTGATTGGGTTTTTTGTCCATTCCTAGTTTTAGAGCTTTAGACCTTTGAAATCATTGACTTTGGTCAACATTCTTGGTGAACGTGCTCAAAATTGAATTCTGACAGTTTTGTTAGCTTCGGAGCACGGACTTTGGTCTAGAGGGACCTTTGGTTGGAATCTTAGAGCTTTTTAGCTTGGAATTCTCTCTCAGTCTATGTTTTTAAGCCATTTGGGCTTGTTGGGTTGACTTTGATCAACATTTGGAGAAGACAGCCTCGGATGAAAATTTCGTCAGCGCTGTTAGCTCAGGAATGTCGAGTTTGTGTTAGTTGGTTGGTTTGGGTTTTAGGTGACTCGGCTCATTATGGGTGTTTGGTTGGCATTAGCTAGTGTTGATGTGGGTCAACATTCTTCCAAAATGACCTCATATAGAAGTTTTATTGATACCTTTGAGTCTGGAATGTCATTTCCACTCAAATAGCTCTATTGGTTTCTGAGTATCGGGTTCCGATTGTGCCCGAAATGCCCCGTAGAAGTTTTGGTTGTTGCTGATTTTTGCTGTATCTAGTGGGTCCGCAATTGCTGTATTTTTGGCCGCATTTGTGGTATTTTTGGCAGCATTTGCAGTATTTTGGCCGAAATTGTAGAGTTTCACATTTGCGGTGATTTTTTTGCATTTGCGGAGGTCACTATTCATCCGTGCAATAAAAGTGCTGCAATTACGGTATCTGGCAGCCTTTAAATGTCTTCTCTCTCCTTCATTCATTATATTTTCCCCAACTATGATTTCTCCATTGCTAAAGACCTCAAACCTCCATATTTTACCACAATTATTCCCTATTGGTTGGAGAGCTTTATTTTATCGATCCTTGCTCAATTATCAACTTCTAAAACGGGTAAGTCCTCTCTAAATTTCACGTTTCCTCCATTACTTTCTCTTTAAATTCGTAAATGGGTGGCCTGTTTTGGAGCCCCAATTGTTGTCCGTTTATGCCCATCTTTTGGGCATGTGCTTCTGGAATGATAAGCAACACTTTGGTGTTTTTCATTTTCAATTGGTTGTGGGGCCCACAGGCCCGTGTGTGGCCTGAATTTTGACCCGACTATTATTATAGGAATATGGGTATCGTTAGTCCTATTTTAACGTGTAGATTATTATTTTGATAGTGGTTTAGCAGATTGGAGCTTTCTGGAGCAGTTTGAGCCTGGACAACATCGTCCCCGCAGCTATTCATCGGATGAAAGGTAAGTTATGGCTTTCCCTACCTAGACTCTGCGTATATAGGCTATAACTGCACTAATTAGCATCCTTGGGTGAGTTGTTATAGGTTGGTACTCCAGACCTTGTCCGCCTTTTCTATGTGTTTATTTCATACATTGTTTGTAGTATTATATATTACCCTTGTGGTCCTACACGGCCTTTTATTGACTCTAGAACATAGATGGTGGGTTATTTGGGAATGTTCGTGAGTCCCAGACATAGAGATATCGATTTAGGCTTGTTATGTCTGCTGAGTAGCTGTTGGGCCTGTGCAGGGCTGATAGGAAATATTTGTGAACCGCTGGGCTAATTTATATTTGTGTGCGAGCATATCATCCATGAAAAAGGTTTTCCTTGCATGTTTTACTTCGGTTTTGGTTACGAGCCACTATAGATGGTTTTCCTAAACTTGCATGGCCGTGGGGGGCCATTTTTGATATTATCTAATGATGACATGCGATTTTGGATGATTCACACTTGATTTTCTATTGATACTAGGCTCTGCTGGGCGGAGTACTACACTTGATTTCCTACTGACACTAGGCTCTGCTGGGCAGAGCACTAGACCTGATTTCTTACTGATTTAGACTCGGACACGCTCTAGACACCTTTTGAGAGGGTTATTGAGACTTTTATCACTGATTTAGACCTGAGTATACTTTGGGCACACTTGGAGGGGGTTTTGAGATATTTTTCACTACTTTATTCTTGGACAGGGTATGGGCATTCATATTTCGAGACTGGGTCTCTATCTTGAACCCGTACTCGATTCTGGATGACACGTTTTTGATACTGAGTTTTAGTATGGGGTTCGGGACCTCCATGGGCCCTGTGATTCCAAACCTGGGGCTTGGGGCTGCGTATGCCGGAGGAGGGGTATATGGCAGAGTAGAGGTATACGGGAAGTGTCCTTCCATGAAACCTACCAGCTCCGATCGGCACCGGATGGGGTACATACAGAGTTACTATCACACCCTTATATCTTCATGCATCATATCATTTATTATTTGAGGCTTCACCCTTGTTTGCTGTATGTTCAGTGTACGCTCTAGTTGTATGGGCGGCCGGAGGGTTTGTTTTCACTTGATTGCGTTCCTCGGTTGTATGGGCGGTTGTTGGGACTGTAGGCAGATTATATTTACTCTTGTCTTTATTTAGAGCTTGTCATGGCTTATGGTTCTGGTGGATCAGCAGTTTTTAGCCTATTGAGGCACCGTCCTTGGGACTGAGCTTATTGAGTGGCTAGTGGATCACATCTTTTTGAGATTCTAGTTTCGTAGCTTTTTGAGCGATTATAGGGTTTTGATTCCTGTTTCGTCCTTGTTGAGTGGCAGTTTGGATACTCTTGGGTTACTTATTCCATCTTAGGCTTGACTTATGAGCGGTTTACGACTATTTTACCTTGGTATCTGATATTTTAGGCTTGTTTCTATTAGAATGTGATTTCTAGTTCGATTTGCTGGTTTGCTTTCTTTCTTGCTCGTTATTTTGAGGTTACCGGTATACTGCCCATCTCTTTAAATTCTCTTTTTATATACTATTGCTACAAGGACCAGGTGCATTCTTCTTTCTTACACCTGTGTTCTGTGTATATTTTTTTCTGTGCTAGCATTGTTTGTTATTACTCTTAGTTGTCTATAAACTGTGCTAGTTCCTTGTGCTTCCTCTATTGTTTTTGGTGACTATTATCTTGCTATCTGCTACTTACTGTTTTTATATTTTGTGTGCGCTCAGTCGGCTAATGATGCCTACTGAGTACCCGTTGTCTTGGTGCTCATACTATACTTCTGCTATTTTTGGTGCAGATATTAGTTGAGTTTTCACCGTTGATCACGTTGGAGACTCGTGTAGCTTTTGGACATTCGAGACTATGGTGAGCGCCTAACAGTCGGGGCTTGGCCATATCTCATCTGTTGTACTATTACTCCTTGTACTTTTGGAGATAGATTTATATTGTATTTTGTTACTTCTAGCACTTGTATTCAATTAGAAGCTTCTGTACTATTGATGCCAAGTCTTGGGATTGGTTTAGTATCTTTAGGTATATTTTGGATTGTTGTTTCCGCGTGTCTTATCTTTATATTCAGCTTTTGCTTATTTTTTGTTGTTGTGTGTAATTAGTTAGGTAGTAGCCCATTACTAACCATTCCGAGCTATGGGGATTGGTTCGCTTACTGGGGGGTTGTAGGTGCCATCATGACCTTAGAAATTGGGTCGTGACAGCTTGGATTTAGAGTTCTAGGTTCACCGATGTCGTGGTACAGAGGCAAGTGTCTACATAGAGTCTCGTGGATTGGTACAATGACGTCCATATCCTATATGAGGGAGGCTACAACGCATTGTTAGGAAAAGTTTTATCTTTGTGGCTCCTTATCAGGTGTTCCTGGATCTATTGACTTCTAGACTTCGGTTGTTTCATTCCTTCTCAGATGCATAATATAAGTTCTATAGCGATTGATGTCAAGGATTTTGTGCCTGTTGTTTGAGTGCTTTCGTCAGTTCCAGGGCTTCAGTGTAAGAGTTCATCGCCTCAGATAGGGGTATGGGGTCGGCCTAGCCTCTGAATGGATTTATAGCGACCCCAGTTCTTCAGCACACCGTGGCTAGGACTCTAAGTCCTCCGGTGGGTGTTTCAGTACCCAGTTCTTTGAGCGGTGCTTCAGCGAGGGTTGAGCTTCCAGTTCTTCAGCAGGGTTGTTTGTTAGTGTTGGACTACGAGGAAAGATTTCATGAGATGGTTAGACGTACTGCTAGGACTATGCCTTCAGAGTTTGATAGAGTTTAGAGCTTTGTTGGAGGTTTGATTTCACCGGCCTGTTTGGCAACCGAGCATTTAGTTACGCTATGAACTACCTTTCTTCAAATAGTGGACCATGCTTGGGCTATTGAGGGTTTATACCATGAGGCTTATGGAGGTAGTGCTAGGAAACATCATCTCCAGGACAGTTCTCGAGGTTCTCAGACTCGAGGTAGGGGATTGTCTGCTAGGGATCAGTTCCATTGCTTCTTATCTAGCAGGCTGGGTTCAGTTGCTCCACAGGTTCCAAAGAGTGGTTGTGTAGGGCATGTTGAGAAGAGTATATAGGGTTCAGATCATATCTTTTGGGGTTTGCCTCTAGAGTATGTAGGCCATGGTGGCCAGCCAGGTTCAGTGAGATCTTTTTGTCGGGCTTCATCTAGTAGAGGTTGTTTTCAATGTGGTGAGCATGGGCACTTTGCTAGGAATTGCCCTACGATTCTGTATCCTGGTAAGCCTGGTTGTTATGATTGTGGGGAAGTTGGTCACCTTTATATAGCTTGTCCCCGGTGAGGGATGGCAGAGCTTTTAGCTTCGACTACTCAGTCCAGAGTTAGATTATGTCAGCCTGATGCACTTCTTGGTAGGCCAGAGGTAGAGGTTCCTAATATCATTTCTCCAGGTTAGGCTTTTGCTACCTTCGACTTGTGATAGTCTTGCTCGTGTTGCGATCCTATCCTTTCTATCATATAATTGCTTATATGCCTATCTGCTATTTGTTTAGTTATTTGGCTACCTGAATTGTAGCATCTATGTGTTGTTTTATTGGTAGTTTATTCTTTAGTAGTGGATGGGGCGAGATGTCCTTGAGAGGTGTTTTCCCGAGATTGTAGCTTGTGGGTAGGCTTTGTAGAGCTCGCTTCCTGTTTGTTATGGTTCTGGACTTGTGTTTGAGTCTTCCTTGTTGAGTAGTCCTAGATGGTTATTGCGTAGGCTATTTTCTAGCATGGCTAGAGATCCGTATGTTGGTTTGATGTAATATCGGTGGTTGTGCCAGAGTTTAAGCTCTCATTTTGGGTTGAAAGGTGTTGGTTATGCTTGCGGGTGTGGTTTAGTTTTCTCGGGTGTTTAGTGAAGACCCTCTTTGTTTGGTTAGTTTAGGAGGTCGGCAGGTATATGAGTTGTTCCCATAGCCTCCTTTAAATTCTTGCCCGGTTGGGTTGGTTTGTTGTATTCCCTAGTTCCTGTTAGATTGACTTTTGATCGTAGTTATCTGGATGAACTCTTGATGTTGGCATTGTGATGGAGTTTTGGCTTTAGCATTTTCGACTAAGTGTCAACCATAGCCTCATGGTTGAGTTGTATTTGTAGCATTTTGGTTGAATTTGTTATCTGGGCGATTTTCTCCTGCCTTGTTGAGTTTTGACAATGTAAGTATGGGAGCTAAGTAAATGGCTCCAGATTCATATTTGAGAAAGGATTTGTAAGGTTTAGTAAGTGCTAAGGAAGGGTTAGTTAGTTGGAAAAGGGAGGGAGATGACTCCTTGTCCGTGCTTATGTGTTCTAGTTGCTGACTAAGAGGTTGCTTTGGGTTGTAGGGTGGTGACTTGATTCGACCGACTACAGCTTGCAGTGGTTATCCTTTGTTTGGTTTAATATATCAGTAGCATCTATGGTTTTGGCGACTTGCATATTCACTCCTAGTTTTCTTCAGTTCCTATGGGTTCATTGGCAACATATGGGTTCGACAGAGGTGGTGGTTAATAAATCGGGATTGGGTTTCAAAAAGCATGGGCTAGCAAACTATTCCAGACGGTTGATGGCAGTTTCTATTTGGTTGTAGCATCCTAGTGCAGGGAGGCAGTGGGTGCGGGCAACTTAGCTTCTTTACTTCAGTTTCAGATGCGGTTGTTGGCCTTGAACACCTAGTCCTTGGCTAACCTCTGTTTTAGGCTGGATATTTCTGATTTCAGCGGTGCTCTTCATGGTACGAAGTTTCTTCCATCTTGGTTGGGCAGATGCAGTGGCGTAAGTTCTAGATTCAATGGTGGTGTATGCCTTATGTGGTCAGCTTATGCGGGTTGAGACTAGCAGGGTTATTACTGAAGTTCTAATGATACTTAGAGGCTGTTGATCACTATTCGTTTATTGAGGATTTGAAAGCTTGTTTCGTCAATTCTTTTGGGGTTGTTGTTTATGTGGGGTTCCAGTGTTGGTTAGACTCAGTTAGTATGGACTAGTAGTTTGGTATGATATATGCTTCGAAATGGTTAGTTGTGTGCTGATCTGGTAGAGCGGTTGATTCGAGCAAAAGGGATGAGTTGAAGTTATATGCAAATTTTTATGGCTGGATGGCAACTTTGAACCCCAAGCCCCTTTTTCCTTTGCCTTCGGGGTGTTTTGACTTGATATTTGTGGTATGTAGACTTCTTCCCAAGTTGAGATTTTTAAAGCAAGTTCAAGTACGAATGGTGTTCAAGTATTGAAAGTAGCAGCATGTACTTCTTTGGGTTTGGAGCTTAGTGATGGTTATGGGCTTCGTGGTAGGCTCAACACACTCTTTGCAGAGGCTTAGTTTTGGTTTTGGCCTGATGGGCAGGTTTCCCTGGTTTATTCTCTTTCAGTTGACTCAGGCTCGGTATGGTGCAGTTGTTGGATTTGTTCTACATTTTGGAAGCTTCTTCGTCAACACAAGGTATTCATATATGCCTTTTCTAACTTTGGTGTGTGGACTTCATTCAGATTCAGAGGGGTTGATCAGTTGGGTTCAATTAGCGAGTTTGGTGTTGACAAAAGTATTCCTCTGTTGCTTGATGGTCAGTTGGGTCAGGTAACTCCAATTTTCGAGGAACTGCTACGGGTTGTTATCTTGGATGGAAAAAGTTCGTAGACTACAGCTTGACTTTGATAGAACTTGAGTATAGAGGGTGAATTCATTCGGGTTAGAGTATGAGCGGGAACTATGGATCATCGGTGTGTCAGTTGATGCTTTGAGGGTTGTTTGAGAGTTCAACTTGTTTGAAGCTTCTTGTTTATGGTACAAGGGGATTCGGTTCAGAATAAAGGGTTTTGTGGAATCAATTGGCTCATGAGTTAGTGTTTTGGTTGTTGGCTTTTCTGGAAAATTTTGTTATGGTTTTGACGGTTCAAGTTCTGTGTGTTGATCGCCTTGCTTCTCTGGTTTCTGTGTTGTGTCGGTGCTTATCGGTTGAGATTCTTGAGGTCCAGTTTGGGTTGGCAAATCTTTGCAGTTTTGGAGTTGCGCTTGGAATCTAGCTTGGCTAGTAAGAAGTTTAGGATTGGTTGCCTTCTTTGGTTCTTCTCTGTTGGGTGCCATCCAGTCGAGGAGGCTACCCAGGTAGTCAGAGAGAGTAGTGCAGGCTTTGTATCCACTGTTCTTTTAACCTCTAGTCTTTCCTTCTTTCCTAACTTTTGGGGATGAAAGTATTTTTAGTAGTGGATGATGTAATGACCCTTCCGGTCATTTATGTATTTTCACCTTTCTTGTACCGTTAGAGCTTGCCTGTAGCGGCTTCAAGTCATTTATAGCTTGCTGGGAGTGGTAGTTCGATGCCCGGGCCGCCTGATTGGTCTTTTTTTCCATTCCTAGTTTTAGAGCTTTAGACCATTGAAATTGTTGACTTCGGTCAATATTCTTGGTGAACATGCTCAAAATCGAATTCTGACAGTTCCGTTAGATTCCGAGCATGGACTTTGGTCTAGAGGGACCTTTGGTCGGGATCCTCCAGCTTTTCAGCTTGGAATTCTCTCTCAGTCTGTGTTTTTAAGCCAATTGGGCTTGTTGGGTTGACTTTGGTCAACATTTGGAGAAGATGACCTCGAATGGAAATTCCGTCAGTGATGTTAGCTCCGGAAAGAGCTGCAAGCATGAGCCAAGTCTCTGGTTCATTTGTGTGTAGCTGTGCAATGCGCACAACAAGAGGTGCGAACCGCACGTCACAGCTCCCGAGGGGAAATTTTGTCCAACTTTGTATGACACTTTGGGAACTTTCTAAAACCCAACTTGGGCATAGTTTTTGTCAGTTTTTGAATAGTTTTCAGTTTTTGAGCAAGTTTCTCTCCCAAGGCAAGAAAGAGGGTTTCAATCCATTCTCTAAATCTTCAACCTTAAAATTGTAAATTTAAGATTGGATATTGGATTCTTGCTACAATAAATGAAAAAGGAATTTGAATTTCCCTATGGGCATTCTTTCTTGTTCCTTTAACATGAGTGGCTAAGTCTCCATTTCTAGGGATGTGTTGATGATGGGTACTTGGTAACAGGGTATGGGTTTTGATTATTTGTGTTTATAATTGCTAGTATGATATAGGTCTAGTGATTTCATCATTTTTAACTCTAAAATTGTTGGTTGAAAACATTGATTTAATTTACTTGATTGTGTTCTTGCTTGACAAAGGGGTTCATGATTTCGAATGTGAAATTACTAGTAGGTACAGGGGATTCCACTCAGATTGAGGCTAGAAATAGCTCATTTCACTGAAAATACCCATTTAAGGGTCTAAGCTAAAGATAGTGTCACCTCCTAAAGCCTATATTGGTTAGTGTATGCATAAACAATGATGCTTAAACTAAGACCATTAGATGAATGATTGTGTGATCAAGAGATTAACAATCATTCCTAAAACCAATGCTATCTGTGTTACTTTGTAAGAATTCATGCATTTAAGCAAGTACCTTGACCCGTGTTCTAGTCCCATCGGAAACACATCCCTAGTCATCCTCTCTCTTGTTTACACCTCGTATTTATTTTATTTTTTGGTTTGGAATTTAATTGTGACAGATTCCCAATTCCCCTTTTTTACATTATTTGTTGTTTTGAAAATTTACTGTCGTTGTGAAGTCTTTTCTACAATCTCTTTGGCTAAGCTCCAATTCCCTGTAAGATCAACCCCAACTCTCATCGGGTAATATAAATTTTGTATTTCTTAACGATCGCCGATACCTCCATCTCAGAGAGTACATTTGAGTGTTATCACCTTCCCCGGGTGATATATAATAGAGATGTCATAATACTTGAGTAACCCCAACCACCTGCGCTGCCTAAAATTTAGATCCTTCTGGATTAAAATGTATTGAATACTACGATGGTCCGTAAAGATCTCACAATGAATTTCATACATATAATGCCTCCAAATCTTCAACGCGAAGACTACTGCCACTAACTCCAATTCATGAGTGCGGTAGTTCCTCTCGTGAACCTTCAGCTGTCTGGAAGCATAAGCAATAACTTGGCCCTGCTGCATCAATACACATCCCAACCCAATACCTGAAGTACCAAAATACATTGTAAACCCATGGCCCTCAACCCAAAGATTAAGAATCATAGCTGATGTCAATAAGGCCTTGAGCTTCAGAAAGCTCACCTCACACTCATCGGACCACTGGAAAAGGATATTCTTATGTGTCAACCTAGTCAACGAAGCTGCTATAGAATAAAACCTCTCTATAAACCGTGTGTAGTAACGTGCCAACCTGATAAAACTGCAAACCTAGATAAGAGAAGTAGGCCTAGCCCAATCACGAACTGCCGCAATCATCATCAGATCCATCATTATCCCCTCCTTGGACACCACGTGGCCCAAGAATGCAACAGACTCAAGCCAAAACTCACACGTAGTGAATTTGGCATATACCTGATGGTCTCGCAAGGTCTAAAGTTCAACTCTTAGATGTTGCTCATGCTCCTCTCTACTCCTTGAATATACTAGAATGTCATTGATGAACAAAATCACAAAGAAATCCAAGTAGGCTTTGAATACACGGTTCATCAACACCATAAAAGTTGCTGGAGAATTTATCAACCCAAAATACATGACAAGGAACTCATAGTGACTGCATCGACTCCTAAATGAAGTCTTTGAGATGTCCGCAGCCTTAATCCAGTACTGGTGATAATCAGACCTCAAGTCTATCTTAGAGAACACCACTGCACCCTGTAGCTGGTCAAACAGATCATCAATACACGACATTAGATACATGTTATTAACTATTACCTTATTCAACTACCTATAGTCGATACACATACGCATGGACCCATCCTTCTTCTTTACAAACAAAACCAGAGAACCCCATGAAAACACACGAGGCCTGATGAACCCTATACTCAACAAATCCTGGAGTTGATCCTTAAGCTCCCCTAAACTCAGCTGGTGCCATCCGATGTGGAAGAATAGAAATGGGCTGAGTGCCTGGATCGACATCAATGGCAAAGTTGATATCACGATTAGAAGAAAGACCCGGTAGATCAGAAGCAAACAAATTTGAATACGCACAAACAACAAAAACTGACTAAAGTGAAAGTTTGTGGCACTATTATCACAAAATTAAGCACGATAGGCCAAACACCCCTTCCCAACCAATTGCTAGGCCCTCAGGAACAATATAACTCCCTTCGGTATATGGCAATCGACACCATTCCATACTATAGAAGAGATACCAGGAATTGGTAGAGTAATGGTCTTGGCGAAGCAATCCAAGACCGCATGGTTGGGGGACAACTAATCCATACCTAAAATCACATCAAAATCAACCATATCAAGCAAAATCATGTTTACCCACGTGTCATACCCAAAAATAAATAACACACAAACCCGATATACATAATCCATTACTAAGGAATCTCCTAATGGGGTGGTTACACGCAAAGGAACATGCAATATCTCACAAGCATAGTCTAAATGAGTAGCATAATAATCACATACATAGGAGAATGTAGACCCCGAATCAAATAAAGAAGAAGAAAACTAATGATAAATGGAGATCGTACCTGTGATGAAAACATTTGAAGCCTCGGCCTCTGTCTAGACCAGAACTGCATACATGTGGCTCCGACTGCCATGACCACCTGATCTACAATACTGATGACCGCCTCTAGTACCCTAGGGACCACCCCTACTACCCTGTGCACTGCATCTGGCTGGTGGTGCTAGAGCCTTGGAGGCCTAAACCATCTGACCTTGCTGACCTCCGTGTATGGCTCTAGGACAGTTCCTAACAAAGTACCCTAAATCACCACACTCAAAGCATCCCTTCCTCACCAAAGTGTGAGAAGAATAACACGCTGAACAAGATTGGTCGCCATAACCCAAATACCCAAAATGCATACCACGTGGAGACTGAACCAAGCCCTTACTACTCTAACACTTAGCAATCTGCAATACTACCTGAATAGGCCAGCTCAGCTTGAAATGCTACTGGTCTTGACTTCTACCAATGTAGCCTCTACCTCGTGTCTATGAGCCATTGTAACTGCTCTGATGGTGGGGCCTCTTATTGCTGCCCCTTGATCCTTACAAAGTACACCTTTAATAGTGAATGCATGATCCACTACCTCCAAGAATGACCGACCCAAAGCTACCATGCCCTTTGCAGCTAAACAGAGCTATAAAGTCAAACCTTGAAAAAAGCAACTCACCTCTCATGCTCGGTGGGAAGAATAATGGTGGCCTGCCTAGCTAACTCATGTAAACAGACCTCATACTCACCGACAAACATTGAGCCCTACTCCAACTTGGTGAATAGATCAATCATGTCACACTCTGAGGCTACCCCCTGGACATAACACAAAACTCGGGACCACAAGTGCCCCAAGTTAACCCTTGGTCATAGCATAACATAGGTATACACGAGGAAATATAGCGGAAGCATAAATAGAAATCTAGGCAACCCAATCCATAAATGATGAAGTCCATAAGAAACGTAATCCAAAAAGGGAGACTCAAATGTTGTCTATGTCTGAAAAGTCTCTACATGACATAAGGAGTTGCTAGGACAAGACCCTAGATAACTCAAAGTACGAAAGTAAACAACCATACAAAATACTAAGATCATAACTAGCCCTTGAATAATGAGGACTCACTAACACAGACTGGAATGGCTTGCGGTCTCTAGCCATGTGCCTGAGGGAGGGGACCTGAGTCTGCATCAACAAGAGGATGCAGCGCAAATATGCATCAGTACTATATGATGTACCGAGTATATGAGATATGCATGTGATATGATGAAATATACTTTGAAGCATGCTTAAAACTAAGATCATGCATAATTTGTGATAAAACATGCTTAAAATATCCTTGAAGCTGAAATCATATGATAATAGTAAAATCTGTAATGTAATGACTCAATGTAATATCATAATCTGGAAACATAATCAAATCATAAGTCATAAGTAGTAAGTCTGAAATCTAAAAGCAAAGAGTCAATACAATCTTTTCATGAAAACTAGCTTCTGTGGGAAAATACCATAAGTAAAGTTTAAGTCATGAAATAGATAACTTGATGCATAAAACTTTCTTACGGGAGTTTGTTATAACCAACATGAGACCATGTGAGCTACATGGAATCTAACTATATAACTCTAGTTAGCAAAGATGACTTTCAACCTTGCCAAGGAACAAGTCACCATACCCAACTATATAACCCTAGTTGGCAAAGCTGTCCTATGCCCCGCTAAGGCAAGTACACCATACATAAAGACGTGGATCCACTCTCATAAGCCTCGAAGGCACATATCATATCATAACCTACGCTGACAACGTAGTTTCTAGGACTAAGGGTACTCTCACCCCGTCCAACTCGGTACTAAATACTACTCCCAAAACATGCACATATAGCTCATAATTTCATAGTGGCACCATCTCATGCCAAATCTTATTCATAAATCATGAAAACACATCAGGCATCATGCAAATTTTCATATCATAGTTCATAAAGCTAGGCATACACATAATTCAAAACATACTTTTCTTTCTAAATTCATCCTTGAAGAATTTGGCATGCAATTTCATAAATACATAAAGGCCATGATATCTAATCATGCCAAGTTTCTCTTGAAAACATGCAATTTTATGGATTCATGCTAAAATTCACCATCAACAAATGAGCCTTTGAAATCAACTAAGGAACTTCAATTAAATCATACATACGTAATGAGAAACCATGAACTTATGCTTTAAAATAGAACCCATAAGTTTTCCCCAATTTGGGTAAGAACCCAAGTTTATAAATTGGATAAGGATTAGCCTTAAAATTATGAATATGAAACCACTTATAAAAACCAATGAAAAATCATGCAATTTAGTGTTAGAATCTATAGAAGAATCATGAGAAAATAATTTATAGAAGAACACATGAGAATTGGGTAAGAACCCTAATTTAGAAATTCATAAAATTAATTTCGAAGATTGGGGTTTTGGGCATAAGGGTGAAGGAATTCCCTTATTGAATACCACATACGTTGATTGAAGCATTCCTAACTTGGGATTTGAGGATGAAGACTTGGAGATGGAATCCCTAGCTTGAAGCTTGGAGAATAAAGATCATTTTCTTCTCTTGGAACTGATTGAGAGAATGGAAGAGAACCTAGGCTAAGTGGGAATAAAAACCCTTCTAATTAGCCCAAAATGACTTAACTTAGGAGTTAAAAGAGTGGGAAATTACCAAAATAACCCTAGAAAAAGAATTTAAAAACTTCAAAAAAATTTGTCAAAGTCTTCCACGGACACAAATCACGGCACGTGGAATGAATCACGGTCCGTGGAATGGAAGTCGTGGTTCCAAGGGACTTTTCAGGGCTCTGGACTGATTTCCACGAGTTGGTTTCATGACCCGTGGAACCTTCTCATGATTTTTAGGTAAAAAAAAGGTTTCCACGAGTTGGTTTCATGACCCGTGGAAACTTCCACGACCCGTGGAAACTTCTCGTGGTTGTTGTCTGTCATTTTGATAGCCGGACACCCTTTAGTAAGACACTGATAACCTTTTACTCTGGACTTGTATTAAGGCACGGTTGGTGGCATTAGAAAGAAGATTCAAAAACCTTTAATTTTGTTGGTACTAGGCCACCTAAATATTTATATTCTAGGAGTTATGATTGTTTGAAGTTGACCCTTGAAAAATCTCACACTAAAACTCAATCGGTAAGGAAGCTTTCAACTCAACGTTGAGCTAGAGGTTCTTTATGACCCTAATTCATATCTAATACACCTTTAAAACTTCAGAAAAAGTCTTAATACTTAGATAAATAGAAAATTTATCTAGTTTGGGTCTAACAACACATGAAGAACGGTTCAAATTTGGCTTAGAATTTCTGGGGTGTTACACATCACCCACTCCCTCAAATTGTGAGGTACATACTTTTCCAAGAAAGCTGCAGAGAACTGTACTTAAGTAAGTGGAGGTGACCCGGCTATCCTGCAAGCTATGTATGAGCTCCACCATTGTTTTGCTAGGCCATCCAACTGAAAGGCAGTATAATCAGCTCTTTGTTACTCAACTAACCTGAGAATATGTAACCTTTCCTAGCAACTAGGCAGAATCTCGTGCACATCCTCCCTAGGAGCACCTCAAAACCTCAGGGATCCCAACCTCAGAAACATACAAAGCATCTTTTGCTCCTCAGATGACATGATTAGCCCAGCTAGAATAGGAAGAATAATGGTAGGGACTGGAAATACCTCTAATCGAGGAGCTACAGTAGCAGGCTATGCTCCTGAACCCTGTGCCGCTTACTGGGCTGAAGTCTGAGCCTCATCCCTGATCTGAGAACCAATTGGACTACTAAGCAAAGCTGCTAGCAGTGTCATACCCACAAGAAACCCAAGCAAGTGCACCAAAGTGTCATGTAGTACTGGAGTAGCCATAAAACCTGCCATATTCAGGGCTGCCCCCACACTTTATGGCTCCTACTTCACCTTGTGAACCTCAACACAGCCCCAAAGTCCACTTCATCAAGGAATAAAAGGAAAATTTATACGGAATGAAACATGAATAAAGGATAAAAAATGATAAAAGAGTTAGGAGGAACTTACCAAAATAATGGAGAGTGAAAACTAGTCTTAAAACCAACTCTTGGAAGCTCAAAACAATGGAGAATTTTTGTTCTAATAGAGGAGAAAATGAAGTTGCAACTTATTTAAAGCTGTCAGGCTAAGCCTATAAGCATGTGTTACGGCCACTGCATACACGACATCACGCATGAGGCCAGGTTTATGTGCACACACAAAGTAGGCAGGGGAAAGGCAAGGCGCCACAACTGCATGCACGTGAGCTGGCCACCGCGCATGCGGGTAATGCAAAAGCAGCCAAAGCCCTACGTTGTCGAAGGGAAAAAATAGGGGTAAGGCTAGTGCCTTTTATATTAACACAACCTACCCTCCATACATGCGAAGGGCTGGGTGCTGCTGCAATAACAACCAGAAACAACAACACTTTGGTAACTCAAAATGTAACCTGATGGACCCTTAGGATTCATCCGGTGTCCTGCAGACGCAAACAAACTATGATATCCTACTAGAAATGGCATTCCAGACATAATATAATAGATGAAATTCCCAATAGAGATCGATTTAATGAAAAGTGGACCCCACGCCCAAAAACTAACTCTCACCAAAATGGAATCCATTAACCCAAAATGAGTTTGGAAGCATCGAGACCCAAACCGAAGGTCCCTCTAGCCCAAAGCTTATATTCCAGAGATAACAACACTGATGGAATTTCTATCTGAGACCGTCTTCTCCAAATTTTGACCAAAGTCAACTCACAAGCTTTAAAAGTTATAAAATAGGGAAATGAACTTAAAACATAAATGAACAGCTCGAGAACCAAAATGTCAATTTTAGCAAGTCACAAATGACCTATAGTTGCTGTGGGAAAGCTCGAAATGCATAAAAGCATAAAAATTAAGAAAATATCCTAGAGGGTCATTACAGTTTGTTAAAGCATATATGTGCTTAGTCGATGAGTCTTGTGGAATTGAGATATAATGAGCCTATTTAATTATCATTGTGATTTGTGTATTTGTGAGTTATAATATTTGATTTGGTGAGCAATTTAGGATTGAGAGTATGAGCTTAATGTGCAAATTGTTAATTTGAATGCTAGTTGAAAATGTTGCTTGATGGTTTCTGATGATGGATTGAATGACAACTCTCTTAAGGAAAATCTTTGTTTTCTAATAAAAAGTGCATATGGGTTGCTACTTGGTTTTCACATATGATTAGTTTGTCATTTTGGGAAAGTCTGAGTACCCATTGGGTTGAATTTTTCTCAAAAATGCACCTGTGTTGAAAAATTGCTCTTACTTTTAGGAGTTTGCATTAATTTTAGCCGTGTGTGAGCTGCAAGACTTGATGTGCAGCCAAAGATTCTCAGCAAAAGCTAGGCACTAGGACCTCCTTCACTAACTGGCTTTTGCAAGGCATGTGCAGACGCACATCTCATTCTGCAAAATGCACATGACCCCCAAATGACTCCTGAATTTTTTGTTACACTAAATAACTTTTTGCATCTCATTTATGGCTGAACATGCCCATTTACGGACGCACATGATTCAAAAAAATTTGTTTCTAGAGGTTACATATCCCTCTCATTTGCATTCCCTTGTTTTATTTCTTTGCTTTTGTTATTTAATTCCTTCACTCATATATTAAAAAACACAAAGTTTTTGTGTTTCTTTTGGTTTTTTTGGTTTCTTACTTCTGATTACAGGAACGTCTTCACATAGTGCAAACCAAATTCAAGGTTCTCACAAGGATAAAACCAAGAGCAAGCATAAAGCTTTAGAGGTCCCTCCTTGCCACTTGAGTAGTGAAGAGGCTACTCATTTCTATAATTAGGGGATGAAAATTCATTACCTTGAAGGGCGTGAGAAGAGATACTTCAACATTGAGAAATAGTTCAATTTAGAAGGGTTGAAAAAGAGCTTCCCGGCTATGAAGAAAAAATTTGATAATCGAGATTGGGGAAGTTTTGCTAACTCGCCAAGAGCATTCTTTCTAGAGATTTTTCAGGAATTCTATGTCTCATATCAGGCAAGGCAGGATCCAATGAAGTATAAAGGGGCATTTAATAGCTTCCCTTATATTCCTACTGTGAAGGTTTAAAGGGTCAAGGTAGACTTCACTCTGGGAATTAAAAACAATATTTAAAGGGATGTAGAGTGTCTTCTGGGAGCTGTGTATGCTAAAAAGATTTCTAATATGGAGAACCAACACTAATGGGTAGCTCACATTATTGTCGAGGGTAAACCTCTATGGTTCGTGTCTGGTGGTCTAATATATAGACATGATTTGAAGTTTGAGGCCAACTTGTGGCTTTATTTGGCTTTCTTAAGGATTAACCATCCAAAAATGATAACAAGTCCTCAATTGAGATGTTTATTCTTATGTCTTTCACTATGGATGGGATTCACCTAAATTTTTGGGAGATAATTACTGAACAAATGAAAAAGAGAGCTAGAAAAAAGAAAACCTCGATGCCTTTTCCTTGCTGCATTAATTTATTGTGTGCTCATGCTGTGATACCTTAATTTTATCCTTTGGAAAATAATATTGTAGCTTATGGTTTCATTGATATGGAATGAAGCGGGATGAGGAGTCCCCCAAGGTGAAAAAGAGGAAACTTTTTACAGGGTTGGGTACTTCTAAGATTGAGAGGACCAAGTTTGTGGATTTGGGAGATTTTGATGTTACACCTTCCACTCCCACTACCCAGTTAGAGTCTAACACACCTACTCCTATAGTTTCGGGACATTCTCTTGTCATCTCTATGCCTCCTAGGCCTCCCCTATCCTCACAACCTTCTTCTAGTTGTGACATTCAGAGGCTAGCTAACATGAATCATTAGAACAACAATCAATTGAGTTGGCTAGAGTGGGTCAACCCTAACTACATTCAGTCTTCTATCAAAAAGGCTTTGAATCCTATCCTTGAAAGTGTGCAAAACCTGTGTGCAAGAGTTGATACCCTTGAGGGGTTGGTGGCTATGCTTTAGGATGATGTGGCAAAGATTAAAGATGATTCCAAATTATTCATGCCTGAAATTAGCTTTTCAAATACTGCCTTGGTCACACCTCTGAAGGGAATGATCCTATTGATGAGTTGTTATGAAGAGATGGGGCCAGCAGGAGTTCTGAGACAGATAAGGTGATCTTCGGGGGTAAAAATGGAATTGCAGTGACACAGACTCTCATAGAGTAATAGAAAATGTCGAGGGCCCTTCACCTATCTCAATACGAGGCAGAGGCTAGGAGAGTTGGAGCTAGCTCGAGTATTCAAATGTAGGGTGATGATACTATTCCTGCTTTTGTCCAGTTCCCATGTGTTGGAACACAGTTTGATGAGGCTCAAACCACTCATCCTTCCATGGGATTCTAGCCTCTCTTGATAGGAACTCAAACACCTAAAGAGCTTCGGGGAGTCCCTATAACCGTACTACTCTTGATTATATTTGTGCGCATTAGGGACAATGCGTTATTTTTTAGTTAGGGGTGGGATAATATTTAAACTTGTATAACTCTATTGTTGAAACATTTTATTGCCCTTGTCATGCTTATTTTGTTCTTATTTTGTTTTGATACATTTGATTTGCCCTTGTAGATCTTGGGTTGTATAATTTTGGATGATGTTTTGTTTCCCTTGCCGGGCTTATTTTAGATAATAGTTACTATTATGACCCTATTAGTCTTGATCTTTATGGTATTTGCATGTTATTTTGATACATTAAGTTGTATTATTCCTATTTATTCATGTGCTTGAGACCTTGATGGGTAGTTTGATACGACTATTATTCTATTACCAGTAAAAATTGTAATTCACGCTTAGTGCCTTCACTAGGCTATTTTCAAAGATTCCTAATTGAGTGAATTCATTTCAAAATTGTAACACACTTGAACACGTAACAATTTCAGATTTAATTCAAGTAATGGAAACTTAGGGATGTGTTTAGATGGGGTGGCAATTGGCAAGATCGAGAAAGGGATTGGAGCAAGATGGAAATTGGAGGAATAAAGATAGGGAGAAAGATTGATTCAATGATCAAAGTTCTAATGTTATGTTCCGCCTACTAAAATTGATTCTAATCAAGCATTCGTAAGCCATCCCACAAGTTCTAAGATGGATGACATGCCTGCTAGAGTGTTGAAAAAGGTTGAGTCAACCGATATAGGTGTACGAGAAATGAGGGGTTATGTGTATACCCTAATCCAAACCGTAAGTTCTCAACTGGCTTCGATAAAACATCTTGAAGCCCAATTTACTCAAATTTTCACCCAAATGAATCCAAAGTTAAAAGGAACACTTCCTAGTGACACACATCAAAATCAAAAAATGATACTAATTGCATGACAATTATGACTAGGAGTGGCAAAGTTCTTGGTGATGTGGTGGAAGATATTGATGAAACTCAAGGGGAAAGTTGTCTAGGTTGACCAATCTAATTTGAAGAAAAATCAAATTGAAATGTTTTCCCCTATGATTCTAGTTCAAAGCTTTATGCTACAAACTCCGAGGTCCAAGGGAAAAAGGTAGATCAACCGGTTGAGGTTGATAATATTGTTCAAAGTGATGCTCAAAATTCCACTCCTCAAGTGGTGGTTGATCTTGATGAAGAAAATAGGGACAAGGCTTCAAAAATATCTAAGACTTTTCAAAAATGTCTCCCTCCATTCCCACAAAGATTGAAACAAAATATGGAAGAAGCCTAATTTAGCAAGTTTTTTGCTATGCTTAAGCAACTCTCAGTGAATGTCCCACTAGTTGGCAGTTTGCTACAAATGCCCGGGTATGCTAAGTATATGAAATATTTGGTCACAAAGAAGAGGCATATATATGTTAGAACGGTGGAGGTGTCATATCATTGTAGTGCAATTATGATAAGAAAACTAGAGCCAAAGAAAAAATATCCCGGTGCTTTAACTATTCCATGCACTATCGGTTTATACCAATTTTCCAAGGCATTGTGTGAATTAGGGGTAAGCATAAATTTAATGCCTTTTTCTATCTTTAAAAGGTTGGGTCTCGAAGCTCCAATCAAAGTCCCACTCCTCAAGTGGTGGTTGATCTTGATGAAGAAAAGGGGGAAAAGGCTTCCAAAATATCTAAGATTTTTCCAAAGTATCCTCCTCTGTTCCCACAAAGATTGAAACAAAAGAAGGAAGATGCTCAATTAAGCAAGTTTCTTTCTATGCTCAAGCAACTCTCTGTGAATGTCCCACTAGTAAATGCTTTCCTACAAATGCCTAGGTATGCTAAGAATATGAAAGATTTTGTCATGAAGAAGAGGCATATGGATGTTGAGATGGTGGAGGTGTAACATCATTGTAGTGAAATTGTGGAAAGAAACTTAGCTCTAAAGAAAGAAGATCCCAGTTCCTTCACTATTCCATGCACTATCAATTTATACCAATTCAAGCCCTTTATTATCTTTAAAAGGTTTGGTCTCGGAGCTCCAAATCCCACTTCTATTAGGTTGTGGATGGCGAATCGATTTATCAAGCGTCCGATGGGTATTTTGTATGATGTATTGGTAAAAGTGGATAAACCTTTTTTTCTTGGTGATTTTGTAAGGCTTGATTTTAAAGTCGATTTTGAGGTCCCAATCATTTTGGGGTGCCAATTCTTGGCCACTAGGCAGATATAATTTAGTAGATGTTTTATGTGGTGAGTTGATATTCTGGGTGAATGATGAATAGGGAAACTTTAATGTGTGTAAATCAATGAAAGAACCGTACAACTTACAAGTGGTCTCTGTTATTGACACTAATGATGAGGTGGTAGAGTGGGGTTCCGAAACACAATTCTTAGGCGAATCATTGGCGGTGGTTCTTTTGAATTATGATGGGTCAATGATTAAGGACTATTAGGAGGTGTGCAATGCATTGGTGGGGTTAGGATCCTACACCTATATCCCCAAGAAACTTGATCTCGGGTTAAAGGATAGAGAATGTGCTCCTTCTAAACCATTTATTATTAAGACCCAACCTTGGAGATCAAACCTCTTCCTCCATAATTGAGGTATGCTTACCTTGGTTCAAATGACATGCTACCAGTTATTATATCCATAAAGTTTAAGGAGTGGAAAGTGAAAGCTTTGTTATTGGTTTTGAGAAAGCATATCCGGGTTATAGGGCGGACGATTGACAAATTTATTTGTATTCCCTCAGGTATTTGCACTCACAAAATTAATCTTGAAGAAGATTGTGCTCCTTCTATCAAGCACCAAAGTCTTATAAACCCACTTATGCAAGAGGTATTGAAGAAGTAAATTATAAAAAATTTGGATACGAGAGTTGTGTTTCCAATCTCGGACAGAACATGGGTGAGCCTAGTGCAATGTGTGCCAAAGAAAGGTGGTATCATGGTTGTACCAAATGATAATAATGAATTTATAGCTTTGAGATCAATGAACAGGTGGCATGAGTGCATCGATTATCAAAATTGAATTCTTAGACTCAAAGGGATCATTTCCCTCTCCCATTCATGAACCAAATTTGATAGGCTTCTGGGGCGAGCCTATAATTGCTTTTTGGATGATTACTCTGGGTATAATCAAATCAAAATTGCTATTGAGGAACAAAAAAAAAAAACGTTCACGTGCCCCTATGAAATATTTGCTTTTAAAAGGATTCCTTTTTCATTATGCAATGCTCCGGTGACCTTTTAATATTTTATGATGTCTATCTTTTCCGACATGGTTGAGGATACCATGTTAATCTTTATAGATGATTTCTCCGTGGTTGGTGACTCATTTGAGGATTGCTTGGCCCATTTGGCTGATGTTTTGAAGAGTTGTGAGGAAACAATTTTGGTATTAAATTGGGAGAAGTGCCATGTTATGGTAAATGAGGTTATTATGTTATGCCACAAGATCTCTGGAAATTGGTTTCAAGTGGATCAAGTTAAAATAAAGTTATCTCGAAATTGCCTCCTCTGACTACCATTAAGGGTGTGCGAAGTTACTTCGTCCAAGTGAGGTTCTACCAGAGATTTATCAAGGACTTCTCGAAAGTGGCTTTCCCATTATGTAAGTTGTCGGAGAAGGACTCCATGTTTGTGTTTGACGTTGAGTGCATGAAAGATTTTAATTATTTGAAAGAGCAACTCACCTTTGCTCCTATAATCGTGGCTCCCGATTGGTCAAACCCTTTTAAATTAATGTGTGATGCAAGTGGAATTTCCTTGGGAGTCATGTTTATACAAAGAAAATATAATATTTTTCACCTGGTTTACTATGCTAGAAAAACCTTAAATGGGGATCAAAGGAATTACATGGTGACAGAGAAGAAACTACTTGCCATGGTGGTTGCTTTTGAAATGTTTCGAGCGTGTTTGTTAATAGTAAAATAAATAAACTCTGAGGGTTTTCTTTATGCCAGGGTTCTTTCCCAAGGAGCATTTTTCTTATTTGTCTTTGTTTTTTCTTGTCGAAACGACTGGAAATTTCCTATGATAGATTGAGGAGGCAACCTTTTTAAGGAAAATTCTTTGTCTTAGTATAGCATGTCAAGTCCAAGTTGCACTGGTTTTTAGCAAAACCATCAAAAATTTTGGCAAATGAAATTAGTTTTTGAGAAAATAAGAAAAGAAATAACTTTCAAGCATTCTCGTAAGCTAGGTAAGGCTCTCCTTTGGTAAGCCACATATAACATTTTACGGTGAAAATTTGTATTTTTGTTGAATTATCATATTATTTTGTACTCTTGATTTTTGATTGATCCTGCACCATATTATAGTGTTGCTGGGGCACGGACAGAAGTCATAGATCGTGGATTCATTGGTAAAAGGTATGTTAAGACTATCATTTCTTCTAAACTTAATGCTTAGAGCCTAATTGCGATATGGCTGGTATACTATAGGCGATCTACTTGTAGACATAATTATTATATTAGCTTCTTGAGTAGATATATCTATGCCTTATGGGGACTCTTACTCTATTGATGGCGACTTCTTGCTAGACATGACTTAGATTACTTGTATAGGTTGCTTGTAGCTTATTTAATCACCTTTAGGCCTGGTTGAGTATTATGATTCCATGGGCTATTTGATTGGTTATTTTTGCCCTCAAGGTAATTATGGTAAGCTGCATGAATTTTACTTATGCCTTTGGGACTATATGAAGGTTTCCTAAGAGGCTATTGAAGTATATTAAAGCCTACGGGCTATTGTGATTGCCTAAGGGGCTATAATAAAATATGTTCACTCACATGCTATATTGTTTACCTAATGGGGCTAGATTAAGGTTTATGGGCCATGTAATTGCTAAAAAGGGCTAAAATAAGGCCTACGGGACAAAGAGTTGCTTACATGGCTATGATGAAGCCTACAAGTTGAGTTAAATAGAGCTTACGAGGCTATATCATAACACAGAAGCCTTGTGTGCTCATATATAGATACATGAGATTTGTGTACTCAGATATAGATACAAGAGACTTATGTTCTAAGATACAAAACATGAGCCATGTGTCCTAGGATATAGCTACAAAATCCTTGTGTTCTGAAATACAAATACAGGAGCCTTGTGTGCTCAAATACAAATATAGGAGCCTTGTATGCTCAGATAAATATACAGGACCCTTGTGTGCTCAAATATAGATATAGATACAAAAGTCTTGTGTGCTTAGATACAGATACAAGAGCCTTGTATGCTCAGAAATAGATATAGGAACCTTCTGTGCTCCAATACAAACACCAGAGCCTTGTGTGCTCGGATACATATATAGGAGCCTTGTGTGCTCAGACATAGATACAAGAGCTTTGTGTGCTTAACTGTAAATATAGCATGCCTTGTGTGCTCACTATACTATACATCAACCTTGTGTCCTTATATACATATATAAGAGCCTTGTGTGCTCAAATACAAATACAAGAGCTTTGTATGCTCAGATACATATACATGAGCCTTATGTGCTCAGATACAATTACAAGAGCCTTATGTACTTAAATACAAATATAGGAGCCTTGTGTCTTCAAATACAGATACATGAGCCTTGTGTGCTCAAATATAAATACATGAGCCTTGTGTGCTCGATTACTCAGAGCCTCTATGATACACAGATATATAGAGCCTACAAGCTAGCCATTTACATCAAGTGTATGCGCCAGACAATTATACACATGGATACAAGTCCATATGGGTTCCAATAGGGGTATATAGATTAATTTTGCACCTGATGGGCTTATGAGGGCTCGGGTAGGTGGTATTGATTATGGTTTATACATGTCAAGTTTATAGGGACCTTATTAGGTTATTATTTATTTATTGTTTTATGATTTATACTAGGAAACATTAGGTTGTATTAAGATTATTCTTGATTCTTTTTCTCGAGTGTGTTCTATAATTTATGATATCAGATTAGCATGTTTAGTTAAGTTGATCGATGAATTAGTTATGGTTTTAAATTTTAAAAAATAAATATGTAATTATGTTCTATCTAACCTCTGACTCACTACCAGAGTATTTATAGTACTTTATGATATTAGTTTAGCTACATATAAATTTAGGATTTGGTAAGCACATTTATATTATCTTTGGACCTTTATCTGTATTTACATTTATTACTACATGATACCTTCTCAATTATTATTTGTCTTGCATACTAGGTATATTATTTTGTATAGACGCTCTGAGTTTACGGGCACTACATTTTTGCCTGCAGGTCCTGACAAACACGTAGATAGGCCTCCTCTGTAGTATTATCGAGTTCTAGCAAATTATCCTGCTCTACTTCTTTCAGAGTTGCCAGATTCAGAGGGTTGTCAATCTTTTTCAATAGATAGTTGATGGGTAGGTTGGGGCCCTATTCTGGACAAGCAAATTATTCTTAAAAGTTTGCAGACTTTGGGTTGTATTGATGTGTGGTGTCAACCAAGTTAGCCCCATTATTCTATCCTTTTAGCACAATAGCATGTTGGCCTTGATCATATATGTATATATGTGTTTAGTTTATATATTTATAGATATCATAATATAATACCCATACCTTTAAACATATATATGTCTAAGGTAATGTCAAAATATTTATTTGGACATGTGAAACTTAGAGTGAATTTGAGCCAAAGTCTAATTATCCAACTATACTAAAGTGGAAAATATCATTTAAGGGAATGAGACTTGAAAAGACAATTGAAGTTGGGAACATGAAAGTGTAATGACCCATCCAGTTGTTATGGTGTTGTTAGGGACATATTACCCTTGTTAGAGTCTCTGTAGTAAAATTGATCTAATAAAACTCAAAGAAAGAAAGTTTAAAACTCAAACTTTTGTGTAATCATGGTGATTTGTGAATTTTTATGATGTGTTGTATTCCATTAGAGGGTGAAGTAGTGAAATAGACCTCCGTTGGGAATTCTGTGACTATGAGTGAGTTTGTCGTAGGTTTTTATGGTGGTTTGCACATCTGGTTTATGTTGTGGTGTCTTGAAATGATATTTGTGTAGTATGCTACCCCTTTATCATCATTCCTCATGAATGGTGCATCATGTTTTATTACAAATATCATGAACGAATCTAGGGTTAGGAGTGAGATCATGTGTTCTTGATTACTCTTAATTCTACAAGTAGGTTTCATGAAAGCCTTTGTACATGTTTCTTTGTCTATTTTTTGGAAAAGGTAACCTCTATAGAATGATATGAATCCTTGTACATGAATCCAAGAACACATGAAACTTATTAAATTATAAAATCTCTTGATCCATAAGAAACTTGTTGAATTCTCATGAATATTGTATAACTTGCGAACCTTATGAAGTCTGCATATCTAATGAACCTATGTGCCTCATGAATCCTATGAAATCTGTGAATATATGATTCTTTTGAATCTTATGAAAACTAAAAGTGTTAACCTTTATGATAATGTAATGTCTATGGTCTTTAAAACAAATTCTCTTAAGTATGTTTTCAATATGATAAGACTGTGTCCCTTTATATATGCTTGATATGATAACCTGAGCTCCCATATCGTTGTAACTATGTAAAAGCGATAAAGAATAGTCCAAAAATCTTACTCTCAACAAAGATAAGAAGAATGTACAACTTCGTGAATCATAGCACGATGAATGATGATAGTACCTCCCATGAAATCCTATTCAATAATGGTGAATAAGATCGTTTATGTAATGAATCCTCCATGAATGGTTAATGAACAAGATGAATAATGACTATGAGTCAGAATCGACTAGCTTATGATAACAAGCTTGAAGTGGCTAACCTACCAGTAATGAATAGAGACCCCCATGTCTTCTAGAGCCGGGGTAATCAAGAATAGAGTCACTCACCGATATTAGGGCCAAGGTGCTCAAACCAAATAGAGCCCCCCATTGACATTGGGTCTATGGTAATCAAGAATAGAGTCCCCAATGTCTATTAGGGCAAGGATGCTCAACTCGACTGGAGCCCCCTAGTTAATTCAGTGCTAGTGTGCTCAAAGGAAATCCCCCTGGTTAATATAAGGCAAGGGAACTCATAAAGACAGAGTTAAATATGAAATATTCTGACGGTTAAACTATTCACTTCCACAATGAAAAAACAGAATATGAATGTACTTAATATTTCTTAGGCAGGTTTCGAATTTGAGTTATTGCCATGTCGAACTTACATCTACTTTTATGTATTACTTCAGATATATTATGATGTATTCTTTCCTACCCATTTACATACCATATATTCTATATACTGATGCAATTTAGAGCAGCATGATTATATGATGTAGACTCAGGTACACAGGTTATGATCCAGCAGATCCTTGAGCTTGTCAGAGTTTATCTTATGTTGAGCCTCCCTTCTTCATGGGGTTAGACTTGATAGTCCTTTTTTATCCTTAAGGTATGCCGGGAGGCCTTGTCCCGGTACATAGTATTATTCAAAGTCATAGGCTTCATAGACCATTGTTGTTAGAATTATATTGTTTGAATTATGACCTTCGTGTCACTACATATATGAGTGTTTAAATTTTCTTATTATTGAAGTAATGAAAGACATTTTCTTTTAAAAGATGTATCATGCCTTACTTATGTATTCCACAATATAGTAGATAAATTCTCATGATGTATACTAAGTGGTTTGGTCGGGTTAGAGATGGCATCAGGTGCCGACTATGTCTAGGGTATAGATTCATTTTATTACATGATGCTACTTCTACATTTTTCTTTGAGTGCAGACTGTGCTTCAATGTCTTTTTTGTGACCTCACATTTAGTTTTGCCTACTTATTTGATCCGAGGTGAGCTACTTTGCTATCTAAGGTTCCGCAGATCCTCTTTGATAGATGTCTATTTCCTTCATACATTATTTTATCTATTTTTGCTACTCTTAGACATGTGCTAGTAAGAGTCCTTGTAAGATGACTTTAACTTTTTGGGATTTTAATAGTTATATCTCCATGCATTTTTGATATTTAAAACTCTTCGTATTATATTTTTAATGCCTTAAATTTGTTAAACAAATTAGTAACTGCTTGCGTTAGTTGGTAAGTTATGGTTCACCCACCGGATGGTTAGTATGGGTGCCAATCATGGTGGTTTGGGTCGTGACAAAGTTGGTTTCAGAGCCTTAGGTTCATCCATCTCATTGTATAAGGACATGTCTAGTATAGTTTGCAAAACAATATAGACATATGTACTGCTCCTCGAGAGGCTACAAGACACTAGGCCAACTCAATTCTTTCTTTCTTTCTTTTATGCTATTACATGATTCCAATCGGTATCTGGTGATCCAAATTGGTATCTAACACCTTTCATTCTTTTCTCTTATAGATGGATAATGTTTTAGAGAGTGGGGTGTTTCCGAGATCGGGGTATTTTTGAGACTGGTGATCGAACTGGTGATGACTTGAGATGTTCATGACCTATTTTGTAAGTTCACTAAGATAAAACCTTTAGTATTTTATGGTACTGAGTCAGAGCATGTGTATGAGTTCATCATCAACTTTCACGAGAGTCTCTACAAGATATGAGTGATTGAGAGGTGTGGTGTTGAGTTTGTTACTTTTCAGCTGTTTGGGGATGTTGGGTTGCCTCCATTATCTTGGAAACAGTTTTACTCCATCTTTTTGGAGAAGTATGTTCCTCACACCTTACGGGATAAGAGACGTGATGAGTTCACCAGCATTAAGTAGGGTAGTTTGTTAGTTGCAGCTTATGAGGCTCCATTTCACTCATTATCCAGGTATGCCTTACAATTGTTGCCTACTGAGCAAGATATGATAAGGCAGTTCATAAAAGGAATGAATGTGACACTTCAGTTGTCAGATCTTCACATGGTACCTTCAAGAAAGACCTTCCATGAGGTAGTTGAGCATTTTCTAAATTTTAAAAGGGGTTAAGTAGGATAAATAAGCTAAGACTGCAAAGAAAAAGGCCTAGAAGGATGGTAGTTATAATGGCTTCTTCTCTAAGGGCCTTGTTTCTAAGAGGTACTCTAGATGCCACCTTTAGTCGGCTATGCAGGTTTTAGTTTGGGGTCAATCAGGGGCCATCCAATATTCTTCAGGTTATGCACGGAGTGCATAACCTGATCATTCAACTTATAGAGGTTATTCTACCTCTTCGACTTTAGCTCTGCTGCCTACCTTAGATAGGATTTTTCATGAGTGTTGTGAGACTGAGCATATCCAAATATGGTGCCCCAGGTTCAAGTAAAGTTGTCAGATAGTTCAACATCAAGCTCCCCAACCTCTTACTTCCTCAGGTAAGAGAGGTGGTTCATATAGTATAGATTGCCCTCAGCTTGGGCGAGGTGGCCACACAATTGGTTGAGGTGGTGCCCAACCTTACTGAGGTTGTGGTCAAAATGGTATAGGTAGTGCTCAGCCCAATAGGGGCATAACGCAGATAGGCAGACATGCATACTTTTATGCTTTTCCAGGCAGATCTGAGGTAGAGGTGTCTGACGCAGTTATCACAGGTTATGTTCTAGTCTGTGACCGGATGACTATGACCTTATTCGATTTGAGTTCTACTTTTTCTTATGTCTCTACATACATTGTTGTGGGTATGGATATGGTATGTGATTTTCTTGATGTTCTTATCCATGTTTTCACTCAGTTTGTTGAATCGGTAATTATAGATAGAGTCCACAATTCATATATAGTAACATTCATGGGGTATAAAACTTGGTTAGACTTAGTGATTTTAGATATGGTTGACTTTGATGTCATTCTAGGGATGAGCTTGTTTTCTCCGTATCATGCAATTTTAGATTGTCATGCTAATACAGTTACTATAGCTATGCCGAGTATTTCTAGGCTTGAGTGAAAGGGTTATTGTAGTCTTGTTACTAAGAAAATAATATCATTCATTCATTCCAAGAAGTTAGTAGAGAGGGGGTGTGATGATTTTGGCACACCTTTAGGATACTAGTGTAGAGGTTCCATCCATTGAGTCAATGTTTGTAGTATTTGAATTCTTGGAGGTGATTCCCACAAATTTTCCTAGCATGCCACCAAACCACAGTATTGATTTTTGTATTGATATAGAGTCGGGGACTCACCCTATTTCTATTCTACTATGTAGAATGGCACCAGAAGAGTTAAGGGGAGTTGAAAGTGCAATTGCAAGATGTTCTTAGTGAGCTGGTCATCCATCTGAGTGCCTTCCTAAGGGATGCCCATGTTTTGTTTGTAAAGAATAAATATGGGAGCATACGAATGTGCATTGATTACTGATAAGTTGGTATTATTGAGCCTTTATTCATGAACTATTGCCATATTTTGATGACAATTAGAGGTACTTATTGCCTTTATTGATGTAAATATAGGTACACTTGGTCAAGTGAAGAAAGCAAAGGAATTGAACCCAAAGAGCTTAAAAAGTAGTTAAAGTGTGAAGGTGATCGAAAAGAGGAAGAACTGTTTAGAGGTACGAATAACATGAGAGCCTCACAAAGGAACATACAAAATGCAGGTGCCATTGCACAAGGAAGATCAACAACTGCCTGAGCAAGTACCATCATGCAAGCCGCATATTGCAACATGCGATAGCACACCTCTCGCACCTCACATTGCACAAGCAGCTGGAGTTCACTGCTTGGAAAGGAAGACACAAATGAGCCGCAAAATTCAAGGTGAGACCGAATATTTTATCGCATGTCAATGGCACAAGCCCTGAGAGGAATTTAGTCCAACTACATATGACGTAATTAGAAAGGCTCTAGAACCCTTTTTGGGGTGTGTACATGAGATACAATTTAGTTTTTAATTTCCCCAAGGAAGATAGCATAGAGAGTACTCTTTCTTTTCTTCATCCCCATTGAGAAACACAAATATGTAAAGATTTTGAGCTTGGAATGGAACTTAGCTTTCAATATGAATGGAATTTTGGGAAACCCATTTCGTATCTTTTCTTGTTCCTTTAATATGAGCAGCTAAATTTAATTTTAGGGGTATGTGAATGATGGGTGTTTGAATTTTGATATGGGTATTGATTATATGTGCTTATAATTAATTATTTAGTATGGTTCTATTGAATTCTTCATATTTTAATTAGAAAATTGATGGTTGCAAACATTGATTGAGTTTACTAATTTTGCACTTTCTTGAAAGAGGTGTTCATAAATTGGGTAAGAATTCAATAGTGGGGATTTGGGATTTCCACCATAGATTAAGGCTAGCAGTAGCTTGATCGAAGAAAATTCCCATCTATAAATCGAAGCTAGAAATAGTTTGATTCACCTAGGTAGTAATTGGTTGATTCAAGGTAAAGCTATGGTGCTTGAGTAAAGACCATAGTACATATATTTGGAAGGTCAAAAGGCTACCAAATATAACTCAAACCAAGCTAACCATACCTTTAATCGATAATTCGCATGATTAATCAATTTCGTATCCCATTGTAGAAACCCATCGGAAGCATACCCCTTGTCTTCTTTCTTTTGATCATCAAATTGTGTTTACATTGTTCTCGTGTTAAAATTATGATTCGTTAATTCCAAAAACTTTTCCCCCAATTTTGGCTTGGGTTTTTTTTTAACATTTACTCGCTCTAGTGATTGTTATTCGATAATTTATTGGCGATTTATCATCCTATTCCTCGTGGATTCGACCCTGATATCTATTGGGTTATTTATTGTTTTGTATGACAATTGTTACCACCTCCTTTGGGAGAGTGCTTTTAAATGTCATCAAAAATTATTCTATTGTCGAAAAATGGTTTTTGATTAACCATTTTATTATTGTTGATTCACTTTTTTTGAGTGTTTGTTCTCTTTTAACTTGTAGTTTGTGTTGTATTGAATATGTTTCCCATCAGTCATGCGGGTGACAAAGAATGTGTTGATGGATTCATAGACGTGGAAGATGGACCAATTGGTCATTCTCCTATGGATGCAATCCGGCTGCCCCAAACCATTGGCAACACTGTTTTCCACGTCACAAACCCCTTGTTGCACTTGATCCAGATGAAGGGACTATTTGGAGGGTTAGCCCATAAAAATGCATATTGACATATCCAAAATTTTGTCAAAATTTTCCAACACTTCAATATCCATAACATAACTCAAGAGTCAATCTTGCTTCGATTGTACCCGTTCTCCCTTACGAGTGAGGCAACCATGTGGCTTGAAGAGCTCCCTGAGGGCTCGATTACCACTTTGAATGGATTGGTTGAAGCATTCTTGACTAGATTTTTTCCACCCTTTCATATGATGCAATTGCATAATGAGATTACTAATTTTCGGCAATTGTTGGATGAGCCATTGCATGAGGTATGGCCGAGGTTCAAAAATAAGTTATTATCATGTACTAACCATGACTTGACGGATAATGTTCTCCTTCAAATCTTCTATAAAGAAGTAGACTCTATGAACAAATCGGTCGCCAACATTTTAGCTAAAAATTCATGTTCGGTCAACATGACAGGAGTATCTATTATGGACAAAGTTTATGGACTTGGTTTAGCTTTCCTTGATCCAATGATAAAAAATAATAGGGCATGGCATACGAGAGATGTTGAAGTGTCATCCAGTGTTACTCCCTCCATAATGACTAATGAGATGAGGAACAAGGAGGAGGAAAGAGATGAAACTATGGCCAAAATGATAACTCAAATCAATTTGTTGGCCAAACATATAATGGGAGACGAAACCAAAAGTGTCAATGTCGTGGGTACTTATGGGTCAAAAGATCATGATGATGTTAGTATTCATGCATCGGGAGATGAGGATCTTTGTTATCTTTTGACACGTTCTTGCCTGGGTATCATGGTGCTAATCAAGGCACCTGGTGACCATGAGATGAGAATCAGGGTTGGAGAGACCGTGAGCGAGATCGTAAAATGGAAAGTGATCGATATAACCACTGAAGCAATAATCACTATGTGCCTCCACTGAAGCCAAATACTTCTCTTTATCAACCAAGTGTAAGTGACCTAGCCAGCTTTAAAATCGAGGATATGTCATCAAAAGTATTACAAATAGTGGAGTCTATGGATAAAAGGTTAAAAGATCTAAAGAGTGATGTATCTACTCTTCATCAAATCGTGAACTCCCATTCGGCATCAATTAAGCACTTGAAAGATCAAATGAACCACCTCTTTTCTCAAATGAATCCTCGTATAAAGGGTACTCTTCCTGGTGACACTCTTGCAAACCCAAAGAACAATGGCCATGTAATGGCAATTGTTACTAGAAACGGAAGGAGTTTGGATGAAGTGAGAAAACTGATCAATAAAGTTGTGGTTGACTTAAATAAAAAAATTGCACAAGAGGTCATGATTAATAAGAGTGATAATATGAGTCCAAATGTTGGGGTGAAGCCTTGTGCACCTAATTTAATTGTTGAAGATGATAGCCCACAGGAGGAGAAGGAGGATAGTGAGTTACCTTCTCAAATTACTATTGAGATCGAGGAGGAAGCTCCAAGTGTGCCAAGGCCATTACCTAAAAATACTCCTCCATATCTTCAGAGGTTGATCAAGAAAAAGGAAGATAATCAGTTCAAGAAGTTTGTAGACATGTTCAGCAAATTATCTATCAACATTCCTTTTGTTGATGCTCTCATGCAAATGCCGGGTTATGCTAAGTTTATGAAAGAATTGATGATGAATAAATGGGTGACTGATGTGGGGACAATTGAAGTGTCCTATAGTTGCAACATAGTGATGACAAGTAACATTGCTCCCAAGTGGGAGGATCCGGGAGCTTTCACCATCACATTTACCATCGACGTGTTCTTATTCAAAAAAAGCCTTATGTGACCTTAGGGAAAGTATTAGCTCAATGCCCCTTGTGATTTTAAGAAAGTTAGGCCTACGTCCTCCTAAAACTACACCAATAAGGCTATTAATGGGTGACCGTTCAATAAAGCATCTGGTGGGAATACTGTGTTGGTGAAGGTAGACAAGTTTATCTTGTCGGCTGATTTTATGGTCTTGGATTGTGATGTTTATCTTAAGTTGCCCATCATTTTAGGGTATCCCCTATTGGCCACCGGAAGGGCCCTTGATGTGGAGCTAGGGGAGCTCAAATTTCGAGTGAGGAGCGAAGAAGTCACATTCAACGTGTATCAACCCACCAAACCACCAGATGGGTATAGAGTTATATCTGCGATTACTATCGAGGGAAACATGGTTGATGTCCCTGGAGAGGTTGACATTAAGGGTTCACCACCGAATGATCAACTTGTGGTCTTGAATGTGCGAGAAAAGAAGAATCCAAATAACATCCTTCAGGTGCCCGTTTCTATGAAGTTGTCAACTTGGCAACAAGAGGAGGTGATGAGGATTTTGAAGAAGTACCTCTGACAATTTGGTTGGGATCGTGTCCATCATCTTGGAATGACCCTAGACTATGATTCATCTATGAGGTACTATCATCACGCTGCGACATAAAATTAAGCACTTCTTGGGAGGCAAACCAAGTGTTTTTACTTGATTACTTTTACCTTTTGTTATTTTTGTTGTGCTTTAGGAATGTATGGAGATTTAAAAATGGCTAAGTGAAAGAAAAATCTCAAAGGGCATGTTGGATGAGCCATGCATTTTGTATGTATCATTTTGCGACTACATGTGATCTAGCACCTGACAACCAGTGAGCCGAGAAGAAGAATTGAAAGTAGAAGACATGTGCGGTCAGGGGTGCGTATTGCATCTTCCAATGTGCGCGTCGCCCTTGCATCGCATGCCAAAATAGAGAGCTGGAAAAAAATTAGGCTAAAAAATGTCACGTGCAAAGTGATATGTAAGAAACATATTGTCATTTGTGAATCACACATTGTGAAACACACACAAGTATGTTTTAAAAAAAATTGTTGACCTACCCATTGACAAAATCGACCCAGACTTTGACCCACGTCTTCTCCACTTCTTTCTCCCTTTTAAACCATCACGCTCTTCCTTTTTCTACCATAACTTCAACAAAAATGTCCATTACTCTCCACCAAAATTCCTCAAATCCTCCAAAATCTCTATCTCCCTCACTACTCCCTCACCACACTGCTAAATTGCCGCCACACCACTCCTTTTTCTAGCGAAAAAGTTGGGTCTCCATTGTTAGGCACTAAAATCTTCAAGTCTTTGCTTTTTACTCCCTTATCTTTGTTTGGTGTAAGTTCCCCAACTTTATACCTTTGTTTTTAAGTAGAGTAGGAGAGTTATTTGTGAAGCAGGCTAGTTTAATCCTGCATATTGATTTTTGGGATCCCAAATTTGTATGCTTCTAGACAGCTGAAGGTGCATGAAAAGAACTATCCTATTCATAACTTGGAGTTGGAAGTAGTGGTGTTTATTGTAAGACTTGGAGGCACTATCTCTATGGTGTCCATAATGAGATATTTACTGATTACCACAGTTTGCAATATGTGTTAACTTAGAGGGATCTTAACTTGAGGCAACACAGATGGATTGAGCTGCTCAAGGATTATGATGTCACTATTTTATACCATTCGGGTAAGGAAGTTTTGGAGTATATGTATTCTTGATAGTTTGGAGAATATGAAGTATCTATTGGCTAGAGAGGTTCAATCTATGGCTAACAGTGTTGGGAAACTTTATATGTATGAATCTGGTGTAGTATTACTTGAATGGAGGAAATGTCATTGTTTTTGGAGCATATTAAGTCCAAACAGTTTGAGGATGCCAAGTTGAGAAAGATCCATGATAAAGTCTTACCGAGAAAGGCCAAGGAGGCCTTGGTTGATGGTAAGGGTGTCTTAAGGATAAAGGCTTGTGTATGATTTTCCCATGTTGATGATCTAGTTAAGACTATCATGTCAAAGTCTCACAGTTTGAGGTATTCTATGCATCCTCGTGCACCCAATATGTACCATGATCTGAGATAGCACTATTAGTGAGGTAGCATAAAGCATGATATTTTGGAATTTGTTGCTCAGTATGTGAATTGTCAGTAGGTAAAGTATGAGCATTAGAGACCCAAAGGAACACTTTAGAGGATGCCCATTTCGAAATATAAATGGGAAAGGATAGCTATGGATTTTGTGGTTGGTCTTCCAATGACTTTGGATAAATTTGACACCGTATGGGTTATTATTGATAGGTTGACTAAGTCAGCATATTTTGTACAAGCTTAGGTGACTTATAATGACGAGATGTTAGCCAAGTTGTACATCCATGAGGTTTTTTGATTGCATAGAATTTCAATTTCTATTATCTCATATAGAGGTGCAAAAGTTCCATCTAAATTTTGGAGGACATTGCAGGCTGAGTTGGGTACTAGGCTATATCTTAGTACAACATTTCACCCTCAGACCGATGGGCATTCTAAGAGATTGAATCAGGTTCTTGAGGATATGCTTCATGCTTGTGTGATAGATTTTGGTGGAAATTTGGACCAGTTTTTGCCATTTGCACAGTTTGCTTATAATAATTACTATCATTCAAGCATTGATATAGCTTATTTTGAGACTTTGTAGGGGATGATATGTAGATTTCCTATCAGTTGGTTTGATGACTGTGAGGTGAGACCATGGGTTACTAATCTTTTGAGGGAGTCATTAGAGAAGATTAAGGTAATTCAGGATAATCTCTTGGCAACCTAGAGTAGGAAGAAAGAGTTTGTGGATAGGATGTTCCAGAACATGGAATTCATAGTAGGAGAGAAATTTTTGCTCAAGGTCGAGATACACTTATCTATTTAAGATCCTTACATGTGTGGAGGAGGTAGGCGATGAAGTGGATTTGCCTCCAGGTTTGTCGGGGGTTCACCTGATGTTTCATGTTTTGATGTTGAAAAAGTATCATGGTGATGGTACTTATATGATTCGCTGTGATTTAGTCTTATTTGATAAGAATTTGTCTTATAAAGAGGAGCATGTGGCTATCTAGGAGAAAGAGCTTTGTAAACTGAGATCCAAAGCAATTGCTTCTATGAAGGTCCAGTAGAAGAATCATCCTATGGAGGAGGCTACTTATCAGACTAAATCAGACATGCTTAACAAGTATCCCTAAATTATTCCTAAGTCAGGTATTTCTCCCCTTGTTTCCCTTCTTGTTCTTTGGAGGAGAAATGATGGTTTAATCGTTATATGATGTAATGACTATCCAATCATTATGAGGTGGTTAGGGCCATAGTACCCTTGTTAGAGTCCCCATAGTAAAATTGATCTAATAAAACTCAAAGATGCGGAGGTTTAAAACTAAATTTTTTGTGTAATCATGATGATATGTGCATTGTTGTGATGTGTTATGTTCTGTTTGGGGGTGATCTAGTGAACTAGACCCCCGTAGGGAATTCTTAGACTACAAGTGAGTTCATAGCAGGTTTTCAAAAGTTGTTTGCACATCTAGTTTGTGTTGTGGTATCTTGAAATGATATTTGGGTGGAGTTTTTGACCATTTCTTAGTAGACTGGTTCAGGAAATTATTCAGGCATCTAATAGATATTATTTTAGATAGTGTTCCTATAGCTTTAGACAGGGTTCCCAAGCATATTCTTAGATATCTTCAATCTATGAAGGGAATTCAGATCATTCTTGTTCTACCTAACACATGATAGCACCTGGGACATGTTATGAGTTTGGTAAGTCAAGCCATATTAAGAGGAACTATCCTTGACTCAGGCAGAGAGCACAACAACAAGGTTTTCAGTGTCCTCCTAGAGTAGATGGCCAAGGTGATTCTTAGTTGGGTCGATATGGTGGCCTAGGGGGTGCTCAAGTTAAGGGTGGTAGAGCTCATTCTTATGTTTTTCCAAGTCATCCAGAGTTAAAACTATCTGATGAAGTTATCACAAGTATTTTTCCAGTATACCAATGACCTGCTACAGTTTTGTTTAACCCTAGATTAACTTTCTCCTACGTGTATGAATATTTATATTTGGGCCTAGATAGGACACATGATTCTCTTTTATGCATATCTGTGTTTCTACACCTGTGAGTAATTCTTTAGTGGTAAATCGAGTATACCAATCATGTATTGTAACTTTAGAGGGAAATGACATGAGGGTAGACATAATTATATCTGATATGGTATATTTTGACATCATATTTGGTATAGATTGGATTTCTCCCTATCGTGCAGTTCTGCACTACTACATGTAACACCCCGCTCATTCGAACATTAGACTAACTCGTACTTTCAGGATAAGACTAAGAGCTTAATATGTTAGGAATAATTTTTGTGAGGTATTTTAAATACACAATAGTTGTATGTTCATTTTTGAAGTCAATCAAGTTGCAAAATAAAAGTCGGGGAGAGTTATTGTAAATTCTGTTAAAAAATTCTCTGAAAATTTTGGTCAAATGTCTCAAAGGTTTTCTCCTAATATATAAAGAATTAGAAGACTCCCGGCATACCAAATTGAAGGTCTATGTGTCTAGTTTCTAATGCACTAAACTGTTTGTCCATATAACTTCAGAATAGAGAGATATCATATTTTCATGAGACTGCACAAGCAGGCATGTGAAGGTGGGACGCTAGCCCCTATGTCGGTTTAGATTTTTAAAAGATGTTTTCCCATTGTTTTAACTCAGAAAATTCACCAACAAACCTTAGAAAATCATAACCTAAGCCTCTAAATCCTCCATGGACTTTGATGCTTTTAGTTCGGATGTTTAACGGAAGTTTCTCTACGTTGCGAGCTCATCCTTGTAGTATAGTTTTCTCATCGATTTTGACACAACTTGTTGTTATCTCAAAGAAGAAGGTTATGGTATTTACATTTATCTACTGTTAGAATCCATTTATCGGAAGGTAAGAGTTCTAAATCCTTCATTCATTCATAATTTAAGCTTTAGAATTAATTCAGAGCAGGAACTTATCATTATCGGCATGTTTGTCATGTTTTCTTGCCGTATATTGTTGCAGCTCGTCGTGGGTTCTTCTAACAGCTTGTTTAGATTGGTATTTCACAGCTTTTTGTTCAAGTAATATTCCTCCTACGATCCTCTTTCTTAATTCCATATTGCAGTATCACTTTTATAGTTTTCCGAGTCACGAGGTGGTGTTTTGGTTATTGTTACTCCGAGAAGCCCCTTTGTCCTTTTGAGTTGGGTTATAATTTTTTTATATTGACGGTGTTAAGGTGTTGGACATACTGGGGGTTGGTGTGATTTTTATTGGAGTCGCGTACGATGGTTGCTAGATTTAACGACGTAAAGTATGCCTTGAAATAGTGCTTCGGGAGCTCGTTGCTCCTTTGAGATGTGGTTAGCATATTGTTGTTGGATTTAGCTGCTGTTTATTATTGTTAGTAGCCTCATTTTATGATTTGGACTTGGATGGTTGTGAGTGTGACATTGATGCCTTATCTATTGGTTATGGATCATTCTTGCAGCCTTATTGATTTTTATATTAGTTGCATTACATTTGGTTAGTAAATCTTCATAGAAAAACCTTTAGGGCTTTAGTTATAAGGTATGTTAAGAATTTTTTTCACTTTCTGGCATGAAATTTAAGGCCAAAGATTATATAGCCTGCGTAACATTGTTATTCAACTAATGGCCTTATAGTATTGAGTTTTGCCCCACATCATGATATAACTACTATCAGCAACAATTTATTCCTTACTTAGCGACCTAGAAAAGCATGTTATTATTGTATTAAGGTCACCTGTGATTACATGATATTATTGTGTTATTTTTATCATCTTGTTTCCACCTATGAGCTTGTTTTAGCCTTAGCAGACACTTACACTGTAGGGTTTTTGAGACTGCATTCTGGTTACTATTACTGTGACCTCATGCTAGGAAGACTATACCTATGGGATGGGCCGGCTATACCTACAGGACAAAAGTTACATTATATTATCGTGCCTTCAGGCTGGGTAAATCGTAACTATAGGACATGTAGTTTGTACCTATGGGGCAGCAGTTACATTGTATTACCACGTCTTCAGGCTGGGAAGACTGCCTATGAGGCAGCACATATATGGTGCCACAGAGTCTCAGAGTTGCAGTGATTCATGACACATGTACAGTCAGACAGTTCAGATTAGATTATCACTGGGGTCCAGAAAAGGGGGTCAGTATGGGTAATTAGCGACTATTTGCGCATGTTAGGACATATGGAGATTGTATATTATTTGTACCTGCCAAGCTTATGGGGTCCAGGTAAGGTTATTATTTTCTATGTTCTTTAGATGGTATCTTAATGCAGGAAGGTAAGTTATTGTACTTCTATATGACTCCTGCCCTTTTGCTTAGTCTATACACTTTAGTTATAATTTTCAATTTACCTTACATGCTCGGTAAATTATTTTGTACTGCTAACCAATTGCCTAGGGGCACTACATTCATGCCTCAATGTCCTAAGCAACGACTAGATAGACCTGCCGGGTAGTATAGCCGAGCTTTCAGTGGGTTGGTTGAGGGGTTGCAAGAGTCTCAGCAGTTTGCTTTTTTGTTGGTTATAGTTATTGGGTAGGTTGGGGCCCTTTTCCACCAAGTATTATATTCATAGAGGCTTGCAGACTAGTCAGTTGGATTGCATAGCTACGATGGTGAACATTTTGGCCTTGTATGTTTATTAGGTGTAGCTTGTTAGCAAATCGGGCCATGTTGTTATTTAGTTGGCAATTTAGCGGCTCATTAGCCTAGTTTACATTGTATATACATGTTTTTAGTTTTTATATAGATATTGTCACGCCCCAAACCATGGGAGGCATGACCGACACCCGGAGCCCCAAAAGGTCGAGGGTGCCAAAATAGAGTGTATCTCTGTTGAACCTGCTGGGGGTCTGAGACCGACAAGGTCTTTAAGAATTACAATTTGAAACACTGAAAGCTCAATAGTAGTTAAGCAACTCAAGGCTGACAAGGCTATTATCATAGTAGATAACTAATAACAAGGCCGACAAGGCCATACCCAACACTAATGTACATATACACGTCTACAAGCCTCTAGGAGTAAGTAAAATATCTCATATCCAGGACAGGGCCCTGGACTACCCATAAGCTGTACATATACATAACCTGGTCAAAATATAAGCTAGACCTATGACTCGTCAGCTCCAGGAAGAATGGAGCTTACCAAAATGGCTGAACTCCGCAACTCCTACTGAAGAGGTCTATCTGGGTTTCTGTCTGGACCTGCAGGCATGAATGCAGCGCCCCCAGGCAATGGGGCGTCAGTACGACAATA